>CAUYTI010114030.1:0-12952 GCA_963575145.1 Galago senegalensis
ATGAGGTCGGTGGTGGTCAGCATGGAGAGGAAGAAAAACATGGGCTCGTGGAGGCTACGCTCAGCTGCAATGAGATAGAGGAGGATGCTATTGCCCACAATAGCCATGGCATAGATGACAAAAAAGGGAATCCCAATCCACGTGTGGAACTTCTCCAGGCCAGGTATTCCAACAAGAGTGAAGGAGCTGGGGTTGTAACAGCTCAAATTGTACATGTTCTCTTCAGTCTGGGATTGTCTGGTTGGCAAGCCCTGAAGATAAACCAATTGTCAGAATGGGCTGTGGAGGCTAACAATTTACTCTGGTACTGAAAATCATTAAAGAATGCAACTGTCACATTCAGGGCTCCCACAATAAAAGCAATGGCTATCCCCAGGAAGACCTGTCATATGTATGACCAACTGGCTGTTCCCCTTCTCTTTGCCCTTGGCTCTACTTCATATCTTTATATATTTACTAATAAAACATAAGAGTTATGGTAATAGGCCAGTAATTGTTGATGATTAAACATAATTATCCGTGTTCTTTTCTTAATGCAGGTTATTTAGGATAAACCCAAGCTCAAAAGAGGCAAAAACAGACAAGTCTGAGAGAAAGGAGAGGGCAAAAAAGAGAGGAAGAATACTAAAAATATTAAAAGATATCAATTAGATAAACATGAACTCTGAGGAAAGGGGTAAAATGGATTTTTCTAGAGAAAATATGTTTCAGACAATGGGTCTAATAAAATAACTAAAGAAAGAAGGAGAAAAATAATGACAGAAATAGAAGGAAAAGTACTGTGCATGTTTTGGGAGTTTTGTCCCACAGGGATTAAAATACAGACTGTATACTTACCTAGATGATTATTACTTAAAATTAGAATGTATACTTACTTGGATGTGGATATGAGAGAATGTATCTATTGAGAAGCACACAGAGTCAATTAAGCCTCATTACCATGCCTCAAGCAGAGAACAGCATATTCAGAATAATTATGACTTGAGGGGCAACATCCTAAACCTCACAGCATCTCTGTTCCCTCATGTTAGTAGGAGAGATGACTCTACCAGTGAGTCTGACAATGCCTCCAAAAATACCTAGTGCTATCAGCAAAGGCACACAGAGCACATTGTCACCTCCTAGATATGAAAGAAAGAATAATTAAGAAGTTGTACCCCAATGTTTTCAATGCTTGGATTCAGGCTATGGGAATCTCTAGCTTTGTACTAAGGAGAGGCTGCATTTGAAGGTGGCTTTGGCATTGAAAACACTCTCTGAGTGTAACCCTGTATCACCTATTATATGGAGTACTTCAAAAAGGGAAGGAAAGGAAATCAGGAAATTGACACTAGGGAGCCCAGCATTGGAGAGGCCCATAGAACATGAGCCATGTTTGGGTCTTACCTTCCCCCAACAAATTTACAAGGTCCCTTAAAAAGTTTTTTTAAGAGAGACAGTGGATTTTGTGAACAAGTCACAACAGCTCTATATGATTGTGTTTAGCAGGGATTTATAACCTGTGCAGAAGGGAAGTAGAATGGATAGAGCTATATAGGACTTGGTGATGTCTCTGTCAAGTCCTCAGTCACAGGGAGCTTATATAGTGCGCTTCCATCTCATAGTTTTGCCATCAGCAGAGCCCATAATTAGCCTAAATGGACCTATTTCATCTAGCTCAGAGAAGGCAACTGGTTCCCATTGCCCAAAGGCAGTTCCCTGAAAGTCTGCTCTACGTCACATCCCTAGGTCTGATACAGACTGAACTCCTACAGATACTGTTCTTATCTGAAAAACACAGAGCAACATAGTCTTGTCCTCCTTAAAATGATGGTCACATGACCTCCTATAATTTGAAAACCAAGAGATTAAAAAACACAAAAAATGTCTCTACAGTTTAGGCTGAATTGCGTTTCAACCTCTTGGAGCATAGATTCACTGTCTCCTAATAGGAAGCACACTTACCCTGAGTTACAGAGAATATATTTTAGGAGAAAAATAAGTCACTAATCATTAATACCATAAAGGGTAGACAAAAAAAAATATCCAAACCAAGACCTATGGGTTCGGACAAAACCCGTTCTGCTCTCATTTCCTCTAACCACAGAATATTCTCCTCCTGAATTTTCTGCTGTAACACTAAGCTACATTAGCTGGTCTGACATGAAATCAAGCCTCTCATCGCTGTCATCTTCTTGTGATAGAGCCATCAGTGTCAGGACTCCTCTTACCCACAGTCATGTCCTCCAGGGAACAGCCCCCATTTGTACCTTGAACAATCCAGAAGCTCAGATTGTTTATTTGATAAAATCACGGAGGTAGTTTAGAGTTTTTTCCTCACTAACTGACCACAGTTTTCCCCTCACCAGGCTCTCTCTGTGTCTAAGTTTACAAGATTAATGAAAAGTCAGTTAAATTTTAGGCTAGGAAATATTCTAGTAAGAGGCAAGAGGAAAATTTATGCATTTCCCCATGTTTTCAGGAGACAACTCAGTTATATGGGCCTCTCCATTTTCTAGTCCCACACAAGGGATGGAAGCCACTGTATTTACTCCTTTCTCCTGGGATAAAATGTAGCCTGAGGGTTTTAGTGGCCTGTGGATTTTGCATTCCTTTGAGATTCAAACTAAGACCAATCAGACACAATAAGTTGAGATAGAATTTTAAAAGACTGAGAGTGTTTCTGTACTTTCCCTGTTCTTTAGTGTATTTGTATAAAGTTGCACCAATACTACACAAATTTAATTAAAATTTTCTCCATACTTGAGATAGGAGAGTACATCTTCCCACCGTTTTTTGTTAAAATTTTCTGAGTCATTTTCACTGCCTTGCATTGCCATGAATATTTTGTTAGCAGTTTCTCAATTTGTAAACACAAACACACTCTTAGGGCTTTAATTTGACTAATTTATGCATTGAATCTATATATTAATATGGAAATATCTGACCTGATTATAATACTATATGTCATGTTATAAGTATTTTTTAATTGACGTATCCCTTTATTAATGTAGATTTTCAATTTGCTCAGTAATGGATTAAAATGTCCGTATGAAATACATATTTAAAATATACAAATACCCTTTTTTGAGTACCAGGATATATTATTATCCTATAGCTACTATAAAAAAAACTTCATGGTTTAAAACAACACAGATATATTCAGAAGTCCTGGATAGATTGCACTGGGCTAAAAGCAAGGGGGTTGAGAATGCTGGATGTTTTCTGGGAAGAAAATTTGTTTCCCAGTTTTTTCTAGCCTCTGATAGCTCCTTTCCTTCCACTTCCAAGCCAATGATGTTACTTCTGCCATTCTGCCATAGTTATATTTCCTCTCACTGCCTTATTCTGACTCTAAAAATAACCAGACATTGTTGCAGGTGCCTGTAGTACCAGAAACTTGGGAGCTCGAGGCAAGAGAATTCCTTTAGCCCAGGAGTTTGAGGTTGCTGTGAGCTATGACATCATGGCACTCTACCAAGAGTGACAACGTAAGACTCTGTCTCAAAAAAGAAAAATTAGGAATATTAGAATTTTTACAGCAGATTTGTTGCTTGTGACCTGTTCGCCCACCTTGGGAAATTCAAGAGGGCACACCTTGCAGCATGAGTGAAAAGGAAGCAACAACATCCTTCACAAGAGCTCTGATTGCTCTTCTCTACAGGTCAGAATGTATAGTAGGAATAGTTCAAATACTAAATTTGGAAACTTAAATGCAATAGGAATGATTGGTTCATAGGGTTCATGGGCTAAAATGATGATACTTCAATAGTAAGGCAAACTGAGAGGGCATGGTTATCCTATTGGACAGCATAGTCAAAAGAGCAATGAGAGTTCACTCCAGTGAGAATGACTTTTATCAAAAAGTCACAAAACAATAAAAGCTAAAGTGGATGAGGGAGAGGTAGGAACTCTCACACACTGTTGGTGGGGCAGCTATGGAACATAGTACAGAGATTTCTCAAAGAAGGAAAAGTAGATCTAGCATTCAATCTAGCAATCCCACTCCTTGGTATTTTACCCAAAAGGGAAAAAAAGACATTTTATTAAAAAGGCTTGCATGTTTATAGAAGCACAATTCACAATTGGAAAGACATGAAAACACCTCAGGTGTCCATCAATACATGGATAGATTAATAAAATGTGGTATATGTATATCATTAACTAATTAATACCTCTAGTATTAACCTGGATGAAATTAGAAAACATTCTTCTAAGGGAAATATCACAAGAATAAAGAAACAAACACCACCTATACTCACTATTAAATTGGAACTAATCAATAAACACATGAACATAGGAAATAACACTCATCAAAAATAAAGTAGAGCAAAGGTGAAGGAAGGGATGGGTAAATTTACATCTAACATAACACACACTATATGGATTATGGGAACACTTATAAGATTCACCCAAATGGTATAAAAGCAGTATATGTAACCAAAATGTTTGTACTCCCATACTAAAGTTAAAAAAATTTTTTTAAAGCAATAAGAATAGGTTTATTTGTGTACACAGTTCCTAGAACTGAACTGTGATTTTGTACATAGTTTCTAAAAGTGAACTTTGATTTTGATCTGAATAAGCTGAAGGCTTGTAGGGTGGACGGAATAAGAAGCAGTGTACTGACTTGTTTATATTGCTCAGAAAGGGAAATGACCAGATGTGTGGTTATAGACTAAGTCATGGGCAGTGGCCAATGTTTTAAGTAGGCAATGAAGAAATTGGGAGAAAAAGGATTAGAAAATTGGTGACGGGAATCCTTGGGAAGAAGTATGGGGATAGTACTCTCTAAATTGATCGAAAATATGAAAGTCAGTGGGGGATGACCAAGATAGTAGATTAGAAAGGATCGTTCAGCTGAGTTCTCCTAGTAAGTCTGGGGAAAGAAAGAGAACTCAGCCATACCTGGAGCGGGGACCTTACCTGGAGTTGTAGCTTGGGGTGCACAGTGTGTTAGTTGGGTACAGGAGAAAGCACGTGATCAGGAGTGGTGAAGATCTGACATGTTAGAGGAAGAATCTGGTGTTACTCGGGCTGGTATGGAGCTTCTGATTTAGAGGAACCTATTCATTCCAGCCCCTCCCCTCAAAATCCTGGAGATACAGGTATAGCCTCTGCAACATGCCCATTAATGCTACTACTTCTATTACCCTCATTTTCTCTTCCTGTGCCCCCTCTCTCCTGTTCTTCAATTTCTTTCTTTTGTCCCCACCTCCTTTTCTACTTTTTCTTTTCTTTTTCTATTTCCTTCTTTTTTCTTCATCTTTTTCCTCTTGTTTCTCTGGGCTTGATCTTTACCCTTCTCTTCCTTTTAGCCTTATACAAACAGGCCACTTCAAAACCTAGCTCTGAGACAAGATAATTAAAAGCAAAGGAAGAAGCAAAAAAGTAAAAGAAAACAAAGAGGTGAACAACCAAAAAACACACACAGGAGGAATCAAGAGAAAAATTCAGGCAACATTAAAAACTAAAATAAAGCAACTCCTCCAAAGGACCATGAGATTACTATAGAAGACACTAATGATAAAGAATTAATGAATTTGACTCAGAACAAGATGGCAGCCAAGTAACAGTTTCCTTGCAACTGGGCACAGTGAGTCTGGGGATAGAAGACTCCAGGCATCTCTGGCTTGTGGGATCTTCCCAGAGATACTCCTTTGGGGACACAGGAGTCAGTGAGAGACTCTGGACTCCATGAGGAGGACAAAAGCAGTGGAGAACTGGCAAGTGGTTGTGAGTGTTCATTTGATCTAATCCTGCCGGCAGCTGAATCATCAAAACCCTAGGCCAGAGGTAGTAACTTAAAGAGCAAGATGATGTGAGAGGAGAATTAGGGCAAGGAAACAGATAAGAGAAAACACTCATGAGGAAGAATCAGCAGAAAAATCCTGGCAACATGAAAAACAGTCCAGAGCAACCCCACCAAGAGACATGAGGTAGCTACTGCAGAAGAGTCCACCCATAAAGAAATGTGAGAAATGATGCAAAGGGCATTTAGAATACAAATGATGAATACAATGAAGGAAATGATGAAAACAATGAAGGAAACTGATGATAAAGTGGAAAGTAACCAAAA
Source organism: Galago senegalensis (assembly GCA_963575145.1). Classification (NCBI taxonomy): domain Eukaryota; kingdom Metazoa; phylum Chordata; class Mammalia; order Primates; family Galagidae; genus Galago; species Galago senegalensis. The sequence goes on from CAUYTI010114030.1 coordinate 6,059, forward strand.
GGAAATCCAAAAACAGAATCAAATACAAGATGAACAATATGAAGAATATAGAAAGGATATAGCAAAGCTGAAGGAACTGAAGCAGTCAATTAGGGAAATCAAAAATGCAAATAGAAAGTATCAACAACAGATTAGACCATGTAGAAGAAAGAATCTCAGAGATAAATGACAGAGGTCTTGAGAATACTCAGATAGTTAAAGAGGCAGAAAAGAAGAGAGCAAAAGCAGAACGTTCACTGATAGAATTATGGGACTTTATAAAGCATTCAAACAGACAAGGTATCCCAGAAGCAGAATGCCCCAGGCAAATTGAAGCCATACTAGAGAATATTATAAATGAAAATTGCCCAAATATCATCAAAAATTCTGACACACTCCTTTCAGAGGGATATCGGATACCAGATCACCTCAACTCTAACAGAGCTTCTCCAAGACACATTGTGATGAACCTGTCCAAAGTCAAGACAAAAGAAAAAGTTCTTCAACCTGCCAGGAATAAGCACCAGTTGACCTACAGGGGCAAATCCATCAGGGTGCCTGCAGACTTCTCTAGTGAAACTTTCCAAGCAAGATGACAATGGTCATCTACCTTCAATCTACTTAAACAGAACAATTTCCAGCCCAGATTTCTATATACTGCTAAGGTCAGCTTTAAAAATGACAGAGAAATCAAATCATTTACTGATATACATACATTGAGGAAATTTGCCACAAGACCAGCTCGACAGGAAATGCTTCAACCTGTTCTACACACTGACCATCACAATGGATGAAAGCAAAGTAAGAACTCAGAAATTAAAGGACAGTACCTAACTTCCACACTGATGCAAAAGATAAAACTAAGCTATGGACTCACAAAATAAGATGGCTAGGACACTACCACATTTATCAATTATCTTGATACATGTTAATGTCTTGAATTCCCCCACTGAAGAGGCATAGACTGACTGACTGGATTAAAAAGCATCCATCTGTTGACTACAGGAAACACACCTAGCTTCAAAAGATAATTTAAAACTCTGAGTTAAGGGTTGGAAGACAATCTTTCAGACAAATGGAATTGAGAAGGAAAGAGGAGGCGCTGAGGAGGTGGAGGCAAGATGGCAGACTGGAGGCAGCTTTCCACAGAGGCTGCCATCCAGAAGGAGAGTTAAAAGACAGAAGTTTAGCAAGCAAGCCAATGGTTTGGAGCTGAGCCAAGAGAGAAGGTTGAAGTACACACATCAACCCTGCTCAGGTGAGCTGCAAGCAAAGAATATAAACAAAAGGTACAAAATCCTTTGCCGAGCAGATGGTATTCCCTTTCCACATAAGAGGGGCTCACTTTAAACTCCATACATACAAGCCACCAGAGTTCAAACATCCTCCCATTCTATCCCATGGGAGAGACCCCTAAAAACTGGAACTCCTACCCCTATGAGGATTCCATGGCACTCTCCTGCTGGGCATAAAACTGTATAAAACTGTATATATTCTCTCCCTACAATCCTGAACTCGCAGCACCCCCCTCCACTCTCACAGAAAGGTCTGGAGGCCTGTCCCCATGGTGTCCAGATTCTTGGGCATTTTCTCTAGAGGTGTGGAGAGGGCAGGGGCTGTTACTGGTCTGTGCTGATTCTGCAGCATGGTAGTAAGGAGAAGATGGTCAACTGACAGGGAACCATGCAGGAGTGGTGGTGCACTGAGGTGCAGAGCAGCACCTGGAGCACAGGGAACAATAGGGATCACACCCCTGGAGATATTCTGGATAGACACACCCTGTCTCTCTGGGAAAACAGAGGAAGCCAGGCATCTTCTCTGGTGGCAGCCACTGGTTAAATGGATCTGGAATGAAAACATAGGCCCAGTGAGTAGCAGCCTGGGTGAAGAGCAGGGACTAAAATACGCCTGCCAAGCTGGCAGATTCCCAGGGTGGGGCTGAGCCAGAGGACTGCTTTACTGAGCCAAAGACACACCTGGCCCTCAGGGGATCATAGCTGAGACAAAGGTGGGGAAGCAGAGGTTGGAACTGACACCTGGGTGTGAACTTTAACAGCTTGCCACTGTCCAGGGCTGAGTTGCAGGTTCTGTCAACTCAAGAAGTGTCTGATTTGCAGGGGAATATAGCTGGGACAAAAACAAATTCTGTGAAGTTGTTCCGTTCTGCCAGCAACATCAATTAGGGGCAGGCCAAGCCTCCATTAAGGACCCAAGGTTGTCAGATTTCACTTCCCCCTGCTGGATAGTGGCAGAGAGCAGCAGCCTGGCTGAGGAGACATAGATCTCCCTATCACTCAGGCACCCCTGGAGCATCTGCTCATTGGAGGAAACTGGGTAACATTCCTGTGGGGTTACCATGACTAGGTGTGACAGAGGTGAAAGGTGGGGAAGAAGGCATCAACCTTCCCAGACTAATTTATTTGCTGAGTGGGTCCTTCTGAACTCACAGAGCACCAGAGCAAGTCATACTTGAGTTACCAGTAGACCCCTGCTATGTAGTTGCTGTAGGCCTTTTGAACTCTCCCACCTGAGACCAGTGCTGACTGGGATAATTGATTCGGACGACTTGAAATGGACCAATCAACCAAGGACTATCCAAAGTGGTACCCTGAGTGTGTGGTTGTGGGAAGGTTTGATTTTCTTTTTCCAATTGTTGCCTGTTGGGTGGGTGGGGGGTGACTTAATTGCTGGTATTTCTCCACAGATGAGACTTGAACCCAGAGTAACAGATTCACTAGGGTAGAACAGAGACCAGCTGAAAACAAGACAGAGCCACTTGCCCCACCACACCAAGCAGGCCCACAGTTTCTCAGACTATAGCACTGTACAGGTCCTTGACAAAGCACTAGGGGAAAAGGTACAGACACCAGTCCCAGGTTTGGGGCAAACGGCTAGTTAATCACTGCTCCTGGAGCCCCCAACCCAATTTCCTCATATCTGCTCATCTAGCAAAATGGTGTAAAATAATCAGGGGGCAGAGTCAGCAGAAAACTCTGGTAACAAGAAATAACCAAAGTAGATTAACCCCCCCCCCAAGGAAGGATATGGCAGATGCAACTGAAAATCCCATTCAAAGACAGATGGCTGAGATGTAAGAAATCAAACTCAGAATTTGGATTGCAAATAAGAATAATAGAATAGAGGCAAAGTTGGAATTAGAAATTCAAGGAGCGGCTCAGCGCCTATAGCTCAACTGGCTAAGGCGCCAGCCACGTACACCTAAGGTGGCGGGTTCGAATCCCCAGCCCGGACCCGCCAAACAACAATGATGGATGCAACCAAAAAATTGCCAGGCGTTGTGGTGGGCGCCTATAGTCCCAGCTACTTGGGAGGCTGAGGCAAGAGACTCGCTTGAGCCCAGGAGTTGGAGGTTGCTGTGAGCTGTAATGCCATGGCACTTTACCCAGGGGGACAGCTTGAGGCTCTGTCTCAAAAAAAAAAAAGAATACAAAAACGGAGGGAATGGTTATGGTATAATCTTAAACAGATGATATGGGGCTGAAAAGTAGTACAGTAATTCTTTTTTTTAAAATCCTCCTATAATACAAAATATAGAAATGAAATACACTAAAATGTAAACAGCAGTTGTATTCAGATCACAGATAAAAGTTATTTTTTTCTTTTTCTTCTTTCTGTTTTTTAGAGTTTCCAAAGATTTACTGAAGTAGCATATTTTAAAATAAATAAATACTGGCTCAGCGCCTGTAGCTCAGGCAGCTAAGGTGCCGGCCACATACATTGGAGCTGGCGGGTTCAAATACAACCCAGGCCTGCCAAACAACAATGACAACTACAATCAAAAAAATAAAATAAAATAAAATAAATACATCTTTAAAAGGAAAAAAAAATGTATCCTTTGAGCCCGAAATTTTACTTTAAGCAATGTTGTATCATAAGGAGAAAAAATCATGAATATACACATTCGAATGCTACCAAGATGTTTCTCGTGGCATGAAGTATAACAGTGAAGATGTGAAAACAATGAAAATGTCTCAAAGTAGGGAAAAAGTTAAGTAAATTGCAGAATGAATCTATTAAAATTATAGAAGTAAAACTAATGTCATGAACAGATTTCATAAGCTACCAATGAGCAAGGGGAAAAGTCATGTATAAATCTGTGTGTACTACAGACTTCTGGTTTTATATTTGAAAGGACTATATATGCCTTTTGTTTCATTATCCAGAATTTTCTAAAATAAACAAAGGAGAGCAGATGGGGAAGGCAGCTAAACCCAGGTGTTTTTTAAATCCGAGGCACAGATGGCCTGAATTGTCAGATTTTATCTTTTAAAGACAAGGAAAGAATAGAATACTTAAAATTGAAATGGAGTGGGAAAATTTGGGCCATTTGACTGCAATAGACTCCATCAGCCTCACGATCCACCTTCCCTCGAAAGCTACTTCCCGAAGTGTTCTCATTTGCTTTTTCATGTTTGTGCCCCAAATGCCTTTGCCAGGGAGGCAGAGGAGTCCAAACAGGCAAGTTGGTGATACAGCAGGATTGCAAAGCAGGTCTCCTAATCCCCCCAACTCCTTTCCCTACATGTTTGAGCTGCTACAAATCATCAAAGAGATGTTACAGGAGAAAGTAAAACAGAATTTCTCAGCTCTGGCACTATTGACATTTGGGGCCAATCTTTGGGGGGTTTTTTGGAGAGGGTGTTGCCCTCGTGTTTTAGGATGTTTTGCAGCGTCACTGGATTCTACCCATTGGATGCCAATAGCATCACACCACCATCACCACCGTCTCCACCACTATCAAGTTACAAGAAACAAAAATGTCTCTAGACATTGCAAATGTTCTCTGGGGGCAAAATCACCCGCACTGAAAAAAGGCACTTTGTGAGAAGGAACTTTGATCCTAGGTCATTTCCGGGGGAAGGTGATGCTGCCTGGCCCTGTACCTAATTAACTACTAATTAGGAGGGGAGGAAGGAAAGACTGACTTCCAGCAGCTTCTATCTCACTACATGTTGATTTATCAACCAGCTTTCTCCTTTCCTAGACTGTAGGCTCTTACAGACAATACACATTGTCTTACTCATCTTTGTAGCTGTTGTTTCTGACAGGAAGCCTGGATTAAGGGCGTGCTCAGTAAATATTTGTGGTATGAAATTGACATCCACTACACATTATTCATTTAGGCAAAGCAGGATGGTGGGGGCTACAGGGTAACTTCATGAATACACGTTAATTCAACCTGACTCTGCATGACCAGTCTTCAAAGGATCCTAGCCCCAAATTGGATTCCCTCAATTCTCACACTGATGCGTTCACTCAATCACTCAACTTTCAAAGGACATTTCAGGTGTAGCTCTTTGCTAAGTCCAGAAGAGGGAAGAGAAAGGAACGATCCCTTTTAGCTGAATCTGTTGCAGATATGTGAAAATACCTTGCCCCTCTCTTATAGGGGAGGAAATATCTAGACCAGCGGTTCTCAACCTGTGGGTCACAACCCACAGGAACTATATTAAAGAGCGGTGGCATCAGGAAAGTTGAAAACCATGATCTAGATAAAACCCTATAGAAGTTCCAAGGAGGGGAGGTTATGTCTGACTGCAGGCAAGAATGAAGTCTTGCTAAAGGAGGTAGCATTTGAATAGGGACTAGACAGAGATAGGATTTTATTTTATTTATTTTTATTTTGTTTGAGACAGAACCTCAAGCTGTCCGCCTGGGTAGAGTGCTGTGGCATCACAGCTCACAGCAACCTCCAACTCCTGGGCTCAAGCGAATCTCCTGCCTCTGCCTCCCAAGTAGCTGGGACCACAGGTGCCTGCCACAACGCCCAGCTATTTTTTGGTTGCAGCCATCATTGTTGTTTGGCGGGCCGGGCTGGATTCAAACCCACCACCTTAGGTGTATGTGGCTGGTACCTTAGCCACTTGAGCCACAGGCGCTGAGCAAAAAAATGAGTTGTTTTTTTTGTTTTTGTTTTTTTTTTTTTTTTTTTTTGCAGTTTTTGGCCGGGGCTGGGTTTGAACCTGCCACCTCCGGCATATGGGGCCAGGGCCGTACTCCTTTGAGCCACAGGTGCTGCCCGAGATGAGGATTTTAAACAAGTGAAAATGTTTTAAGAGACAGGGTCCCCCTCTGTTACCCAGGCTGGAGTGCAGCGGCATGATCATAGCTTGCTGCAGCCTCAAATTCCTGGGCTCAAGTGAGCTCCAATGTCAGCCTCTGTGTAGCTAGGACTACAGGTGCATGTCACCACAGTAAGCAAATTTTTAAAATATGTGTAGAGACAGTGTCTGGCTATGTTGCTTGGGCTGGTCTTGAACTCTTGGCCTCAAGTAACAATCCTGCCTGGCCTCCCAAAGCATTGAGATTACAGGCATTAGCCACTGTGCTCTGCCAAGGTGAAAGCTGAAGCAGGATATTTCAAGAGGAGGTAACAGTGAGCAGAAGCATAGAGGCAGGAAAGCTTGGGGTTTATTTCTGGATTAGCATGAATCACATTTGGTGGGGACACGTGGGTGGGCCCAGATGATGAAGAGTTTATAAATGCAGGCTGGGGGAACTAGAGTTTTGTCATCTGCTAATCCCAGATCCTCCCAGATTTCTAAACAGGGGAGTGATGCTTGAATTATTATTTATTGAGCACTTATTATGTGTTAAGTGATCTGCATGAAGAATCTTATTTAATGCTCACCTTAGCCCAAGAGTAAGGAGGAGGAGTCAGATCTACCTTCACTAAGAAACACTGGGGTGGCTCGGCGCCTATAGCTCAACCGGCTAAGGCGCCAGCCACGTACACCTAAGGTGGCGGGTTCCAATCCCCAGCCCGGACCCGCCAAACAACAATGATGGCTGCAACCAAAAAAAAAAAATAGCCAGGCGTTGTGGCGGGCGCCTGTGGTCCCAGCTACTTGGGAGGCAGAGGCAAGAGACTCGCTTGAGCCCAGGAAGTTGGAG
>CAUYTI010114033.1:0-16810 GCA_963575145.1 Galago senegalensis
TCCAACTCCTGGGCTCAAGCGAGTCTCCTGCCTCCGCCTCCCAAGTAGCTGGGACCACAGGCACCCGCCACAACGCCCGGCTATTTTTTGGTTGCAGCCGTCATTGTTGTTTGGCGGGTCCGGGCTGGGGATTCGAACCCGTCACCTTAGGTGTACGTGGCTAGTGCCTTAGCCGGTTGAGCTATAGGCGCCAAGCCTTAATCATTTTATTTTAGTTGTGTTCTTAAGAAGAGAAAAGTAGCAAATATAATTATTACTGTTGCAAAAATGCAAAAGTATTGGTTTACTTGGAGTATTTTTTTTAAATGGAATTTTCCAATCACATTTATCAGTTCATCAATCCATTTGTCATCAAGTCTACCTCTTACTCTTCAAGTGTCTTGGCACCCACCTGGCCCTCAGTGAGCGGCCTACTAAGGGAGTCTCTCTGGTCTCCTCACATCAGCTCACTGATTCAGTTTCACTTGAGATTGCAAAGAGGTGCAAGTGGCTTTCGGGGCAAGGGAAGCGCTAAGGAGAAGCACGATGCCTTCAAAATTCACAAAACCACTTTTCCACATAACACAGTATTTATCCTATTCTAGTGTTTATCATAAAGCTATTGAAGTCCCATTCACTTTTCCTCTTAAAAAAACGGCATCATTTAAAGGGAAAAAAGTCAAAATGCACCATTGAAAGATATCGACTATTCAAGTAAGCCTTTGGGTCTTTTAAGTAAATTTCCAATTGTTCCTTGTCCAAACCTGCATCTCATGGAGGGGGAATGCTGGCTGCTTCCCCACCCTGGGCACTTGAGAATCTCGGTCAGGACAGCAGCTTCTCCACTGTGTGATTCTCCCCATTCTAGCCCTGGTGCCTATATGGCACCTTGGTGTGAACGAGGAGGCCACCCCTTTGGGGTGATGTAGCCCATAGGCACAGGGTTTAGCAAAAGCTGCCTCTACCGGCACCCTGGTGCAGAGCACGGACTTACCCTGCCCCATGTAAACAAAGAGCTACACATCTCCAGGCCTACAAGCAGTAATCTGGGGCGGCCAACTAAAGCAGAAAAAGGAACACATCCAGTCTCTCTGAAGAGCATCTTGCTGGGCTTCCTAGTTAAGCCTAGCTTGCCATGCTGATGGGGCCAGACAGTGGTGGTCTGCGATGCTTTCTGAGCTCTGACCCAGAGAAATCTCTTCTTTGTCACTTTGTATAGCTCATTTTGCTAAATGACAAAGCTGAATCTATCACAACAGGAGCCAAACAAAATAGAGATCTCTCACTGGCCTGTGCAGAGCCTCTTCTTTTTGAGGCATTGTTTTTGGTAAGCCTTCCTCACGAGGGCTTCATGAGTGGTCCTGGTGCATGAAACGAAGGTGACATTTGAGGCACATGTTTACTGCTTGTTACATATGTGTATATCATATCAAAACTCCAGCAGCTGAAATTGGTTAAAATTACCATCACAAAGCACTGTGTTTGTACAGGGTTGGGGGGGTGGGGGGCAATGTTCTGACCCTTGACCTGCAGGAATGGGGCACCGGTGCATTGACCTCCACGTGGGCTATACTCTTCTCTTTATTGACAAGATGAACGGAGTAGCCTGAACAACTGTGCTCAGGCTGAAACAACTGCTGAGTTCCACCAGGGGCTGCTGTTGAACTTCTAAAAAAAGATCATATTTTGGAAGAGAAGGGGGGTAGTGGTGGATGGAGAGGGAGGGATGGGAATGGGGAAAAGAGGAACAGAAAAAACAAACCTTGGAAGAAAACCTGACATTTCTGTCTGAGGTGAAAGCTTGCTTTGCTGATGCCACACGTGGAATGTTTCGGAAGTGTCAGTAATAAATACTTCCATCAGAGATCTTCATATTCTGTATCTCTGCTTATCATACCCCAAGGAGAGTCGTACAAAGACGTAGCTGTCAGGGTCTAATTTTGGATCTGAAAACGATGGCGGTTGTCAGGCATCTTTTCCCATGTGTGATATTTATCTTCTCTCACAAACAAACTGAGCGCAGGATTTTTAATTAATTTCCAAGTGTCTCCCATGGTAATTTTCACCCTAATATATTAATACAATGATTTAAACCTTCATTCAGAAGCAGACTTTGGGTTGAAAATCACTGAAGGCTTAGATGGTGTTTAGTGTTATCAATAAGGTACACGTTCGTTGGTTTGCAGCGAATCAATAAAGCTGCCCTCCTCTCATTTTTATTTTTAGAGGCGTCAATGGGATTTTATCTCTTTAAAGTATATTAAGGAAATCATGGGTGAGCTGATTTTGTTATTTTTCCTCTTTGGATTGGAGGCAGTTCTTAGGCTGTTTCTCTACGGCTGGTGGAAAACTTAACGTTCAGAAAAGTTCTTGATTTGATGATAAAGGAGTGAATTTTTGTCTTAAGGTATTCCCTTTCAGAAAATCTTAATTTTTTTTTAAAGGTACCAGAAATAGACCATTGAAAGGAGCATACCCCTGAAATACACAAAATCCACTGGGGAATAGTCAGTGAATTCATCTTTTCTTTCCCTACCCAATATACTTCTCAACAGAAACTGTGGAATAAAAAGCATAACATAATAAAAAATTTAAAAACGGGAGTGAAGGTGGAACTGTAACGGATGTTTCTTGAATAGTATATTTAAAAAACAAACGTACACAAGGTAGTAAGTAGCTGTAGCCATTCTGCAATGTCTATATACGTCAAAACATCGTGTGGCACCCAAGAAATCCACACAATTTTATTTGTTCATTAAAATAAATAAAAAAAATTGGAGGGACACCCCCCTCTAAAAACAAACAAAAAACCGAATGAAAATGAAAGTCATGTCTTCCGTAATAGGAAGTCACATTGGAAGAAATTTATGTGTTTATTTTTGGCAATGCTTATATCTCTATTTAATATTATTATGCTGTCAGTGGAAAGGTCGCCTCCAATTTCAAAAAGATTTTTTTTCTCAGTTCACCTTTAGGATGTTTGATTACTGGGGGTGATAGGGCTGTCCTTGAAGCAATATTTATTTTTCTCTGAAAAAGACATTCGAACATCACTGGAAAATCCTAGCCATAAAAGGTTGACTCCTGGACTCTTAGGTGAAGCTTTTAATTACTGACAATGAAGGATTCAATTCTTGGAAATGCACAAAACTCCTTGCAGGACTGGAGAACACATTTGGGACTTTTTTCCCTGAATGAGGGCTTCTTTCTTTCCTTGTCTCCCCAGCTCCAGCACCAGCCCTGACAAACATTTTTCCTAGATCCATTAGGAAAATTTAATAACCAAATCTCTATCTAGTGAGAAAGAAATGGCTACAGTTCGGCTGCTCTGTGTTAATTTGTGTTTTTTTCCTGTCTTGCGTGTTGTCTATGAGCACTGCAAAAATCAACCTTTGGAACACAGATTTATTCTGACAGCTTTCATTTACGTGATTTCCAAGAATTGCTATAGAAATGCTTCTTAATTGAAATAGTTCTCCTTTTTGGGCTTTTATTTTATTGTCCGTTACTTCTTGACATCTGTACATGAAATCAGAGGCTGTTTTAGAGACATGAAATGAAAGCTTTTTCAGAGCCGCGATCCTGGATCCTGATAGATCCTGCATTTCTCAAAGCAGACAAGTTGCTCTCGCCAGCCTCGGAGAAGCTTCCCTCACGATGGTCACGTCACCTAGAAACACAACCATGACTGCAGGTTAATCACCGAGGCCCCGCTCGTGTCAATTCCCCACTGCCCGGCTTCCTATCTAAGAGGAATAAAGCCAAGAACGATTTTTTTCCTTTGCTATTTAATTTAACAGAATCTGGGCTCAAATTTAGTTGGAAATTATATTTCCTCTTGGCCAGGATGGAAAGGCTACTCCTGTGATTTAGCAGTGCGCTGTAAAAAAAACTCAAAGCGTCGTCGTGGAGTGTTTCTCCCTGTTGAGTCTTCCTGTGATGAGAGGACGCAGAAAGTGAATGAAACGTGACACAGGCATGCACAGGGAACCCATTCCTGACACTGAAATTCGGAGCAAAACGCTATTTGTGTTACTGTGCTGTTTGGGAGTTAGAAAAGCATTATGTGAGAAACAAGTGTATTTAATATCAGTCAGTAGAAATAAAAATGAGACAGAAAGCAAAAATATGATAGCCGAGTACAGAGCACACAACAGACCAGACCAGTCCTCGTGAGCAACAGAAGGCAAACACGTATGGTGGGAACGGTAACATCACAAGTGTTTGAGGTTTGTTTTTCAGTTCTACCTAACTCTTTGTAACTTCACAATGTAAGGTTCAGAAATTGGAGCCAATTACCATAATCTGTGGTGGTTTGGTGGGAGCATGTTCTACATCAGACAGTTAAAAGGTTTTATTGCTATTAGGAGCATGTTAATGCCCTTGATAATGTCTCTACTTGCTTTGTAATGTCTCTTGTTGAAGTATAGAATTCTTTTATCTTCTTATTACATTATGCAAAAACTTGAATTGAAAAGATATTTGCAGGAACATTTAAAGTAGTGCATCAATCAGCTTCAAAGGAGAGAAAATGTTCTCAGAATAGCTTATAAAAGGATAACTGTCAGTTTTATTTTGGATGAACAAAGGCGGCAACGTAAAAAGCACTTTATTGTAAAAGCATACTGTGCAATTCAATAAATATGCCATATAAATATAAAAGAGAAGAAAGTTCGTAATTATCTGATGACTTAAATGTAATTTAAGTAACACTTTTCAAATGCACCTAGCAGTGAAGTACTCTACTGAGTACTGTGTTCTAGCTTCTCATTGCCCATTAGGTGATAACTTAACTCTATCTGTCTCTCCTACTGGAAGGATTTGAACGGATTAGTCATGGTCCTGTTTTAAATATATGTTAAAAAGACACAGAGAGGAATGTGTATGCAGCACAGGCAGAAGTTTTAACAGCCACTGAATGGCACACACTTTTCCAAATGATTGGTTCTCATCCGTATGGTATTCAGTTGTGGTTCAATGTCACTGCTGGTATAAGGCAATTTTGAATTTGAATGTACCAGTTTGGTGACTTGACATAGCATCTCCAGGTGTTTTATATTTATTAGGAAAATCCCTTAGCCGTGTCCTTTCTGGACTTTCTAAATCAGGGATGCTTTGTTACTTTTTGTACTTCCACTCTCTTTATAATTAGAATTTTTGTTCTCATTTTAGAAAGATGGTTTTCTAACTGTAAATGCTGACTATACAACTTAAGTTTTGAAATACGTTCTCCAGATAATGAATTTTAACCAGATCAAGGTTCCAGAGATGATTTTTTGGATAAGGTTTCAAAACCTATGATGCAAACCACATATTTAAAGAAAATATTCGGATTCAGCAGTGGGAAACAGAATGTAAATTTTCAGAATAGGAAAAAATACTACAGCACTGAACTTCCCTTCACAGCCTGTCATTTTAAATATTTCTACACGTACCAGTGTGTATCTAGGCACGGACAGTTGGTTTCCTGCCTGTAGAAAGCACTTTTTGAGTATTTGTTGGTTAAGGTTAGAATATAAAAGGAAATATCTCAACCAGTAAAAATCTGTCTTTTGTTTTGTAAACTGACAAAGAGACCCTAATCCCTTATTAAATATAGGCATGTAAGTTATCTCCCAGACTCAGGTCTTTTCAAGATTCAGATAACTTTATTTGATGTCAAATAACCACGCTAATCCACACTCCCACACCGTTGTAGCTTGTAAAATTATATTAATGCTTGTTACATTTCTAAAAGAAAAAACTCTTCAATTATTTTAAGACTGCAACTCTGGCACCCTGTAATAAGAAATCAATTCATAACTTTATTTGTGACATCATTTCACTGGCAAGTTATTTCTCATGGCTATTGTACATGGTACCTAATTTATTGAAATAATTTTTCCTGTTTTCAGTGGGTTTCATAAGACTTTTTGCAGAAAGAGCACTCAGTCGACTGCTAGTCTCTGATCTGCCCCATTTCCCCATTGCTTTTTTTCGTGGCCTATATGGGAACACTCTCATTTTGAAAGTACAAGGAAAATTATCTCGTAAAAGAAATTTAATAACAACAGAACTTCTGAGTTTTCGAAAACGTAGAATTCTTAAGTTATTGAACTATGGGAAAAGCTGTAATTTATAACCAGCAAGTTAGTATGTTATACACATCTGTGTACTGTTTCAGAAAATAAAGGTTGTTACCATAGCAACTGCCACATAATATGGAATATATGTTACTTGTGAGATGCCAGGCTTCGCGTTTAAAAAAAAAAACAAAAGCAACAAAACCCTCAAACTTCCTCCTCTTGGCTGCTCCAGGATGTTTTAAGGAGTGCTACCTTTTCATTACTGTTATAAGGGATTCTCTTCTTGAGCACCTTGTCATGTTAAATATTCATCTTATTTTCATTCCTTTAGAATTTGTTAGTTACGTTGGTGAGTTTGCATAGTACTGCTATGATTTGTTTAACACTTCCAAGACATTTTATCGGCTGTTCTTATTTTGTGAACTTTTCAGGAATTTCTAGTTAATTTTTTAGATACAGAAACATGTATGTAGTGAGGACACATTTAATTATGTGATACAACAGGTGTACCTGGTACCATTTTATTTGTTGGCCCTTTGAGTATTTTATATTTTATTTTGTATCGTATGACCATTAAGGCATTTAACCCCCTTTTAAGAAAAAAAAATTGCCACTTAGAAGTATGTATGTATATTATAGGGGTCAATTTCATCTGAAAATGTGTTTATGTCATAGGTAGTTTTATTGGAAAGCATCCCGTAGGTGGTGTTGACCACTTTATGATGCCAAAACATAACTTCTTTTTAAGAAGAGTAGATTTCTGATCTTTTGATAAGTGGCAATGCCAAAGAATAAGAAATCTCACAAGCAATTCTGAAGTCTCAATTTTAATCAAAATCCTTTTAGTTTTAGAGGCAGGATAATGAGCCAGAAACGGAAAGAGGGAAAAACGCAAAATAGAAGATCCTTCAATAGGGCTGGACGATAGCTCAGAAGGTCTAACCAGTTTGAAATAAAAGTCTGAAAACAGAGAGAAGAATGTTTTTTGTCCCTCGCTGGGTCTACTTTGTGGCAGAGATTTTTGGTACGTAGATGGATCTGATAAGATTGAATTTCTAGTGTGTGGAAAGTTTGGAGTCCAGATTCAACATGTTATTGTAATCCTCGACATGTTTTATCAGGCTCGAGTTTTTCTGGATAATGGCATTTGAGTTTTTCTTTCTGCTAACTATCACCTCTCTGTAGAGACGACTGTCTCTGTATCTTGATGGTTCTATGTCATACAAATGCACTGTTTCAATCCTCAGAACAAAACACTTCTGGTGAAAAATGGCAGAAGGAGTAATACTCCTCCTTTCTTAAAAAAAAATAATGGTTTGATCAATAAACATTTATTAAATATCTACCATGTGCCAGGCACGGTTTGGGGGATATAAAGATGAATAACAGAGCTCCCCTGTGTCCAGAGAGCTCGCAAATCTAATCAGAGAGAGATGTACATTACTAACTGACACGGTGAGGTATATGTTCTGCCACTTGGCTTTTCCACGGGCCCCCCTAGTCAACAACAACAACAACAGTAATCATTGCTAACATTTACTTGAACACCTACTTTTTGGACAGGCATTTCAGATGCATTTTGTAACTTAATCCATGCAATGGTGGTGAGAAGAGTAAAGTTCTTCAAATTGAGGCTAAAAGAGTTTGAGTAACTTGCCTAAGCCTATCCAGTAGAGACAGGATTCTCATGCCTGTTACATCTCAAATAGTTTCTGAAACACCACTGTCTCTTCTGCACTTTTATCATCCTCATCCCTGGCACTTTGAGCTCTCACTGGATTCTGCCGTAGCTGCCTAATTGGCTTCCCTGCTCCTGTTTTGCTCTGAGGGGCCTCTGCATCTGCTCCCGGGGTTGCCTCGTAAAAACAGAAATCAGATCGCGAGTGTCCCAGGCATGGCCCCTTCTGGTGGCTTCCCTTTATGCTGAGAATATGATACCATATTCTCGCGGAGTTTGCCACTCTCCAGCCTCACGCCCCAAAGCTTCACTTCTTCCTGTTGTCTCCTTTGCTTGTTTGCTGTGCTTTAAATAAGAGATCAGCAACACTTTTTCTATAAAGGGCCAGATAGTAAAGATTTCAGGCTGTGCAGGCCATACGGTCTCTGTTGCAACTGCTCGACTTTGCTATTATAGCACTCCAGCAGCCATAGATTTTAAGTGCATAAATGAGCATGGTTGTGTTCCAACAGAACTTTATTTACATAAATAAGGGGCAGGTTGGGTTTGGCCTATCAACCATACTTTACTAATCCTTGGGATCCTTCTGTGTGTCCCTCCAATTTGCCAAGCTTTTCTCAGAGCTGCCTCTTACTTCCTGGCCATGGAGCCCCCACGTGAATGAGAGACTTAGTTGGCTGCCAGATTTAAGTAGTTCCTTCCTACCCTATCTGAACACATCCTCACTCATTTTATTGTCTTCACAGTATTCCTTTTTTTTGAGACAGAGTCTCATTCTGTTGCCCAGGCTATAGTCCTGTGGCTTCAGGACTATAGCTCACAGCAACCTGAAACTCCTGGGTTCAAGGGAGCCTGCTGCCTCAGCCTTCCCAGTAGCTTGGACTAGCTAATTCTTTTGTTACTAGAGACAGGGGTGGGGGTGGGGTCTCACTCTTGCTCAGGCTGGTCTTGAACTCTTAAGCTCAAGGGATCTTCCTGCCTCAGCCTCCCAGAGTGCTGGGATTACTGGCCTGAGCCACCACACCTGGCCTTTGTAGTTCTTATGACAGTAATAAAACCTCATGAATTTATTTGCTTACATGTTTCTTATTGGTGTTCTCTTTGGGCAGGTAAGCTCCACAGGAGGAGGAATCCTTTTGCCTTGCTCATTGTACTATTTCCGCCAGCTGGGGCAGAGCCTGGGCACAGAGCAGGTGCTCAAAAAATACCTTGAGCTGAATGAAGGATAGGCCTGTCTGAATCCGAAGCTTGTGTTTTTACAGATCTCTCAATAGCCCCTTTCTTGGAATAATGAGGTCACACTAATGATAATGTGATTCATCACCTTGGCCTCAGAGCACCTGGTGATGAGCCACCTTCATGTATTTCTGGTTGACTGCAGAGAATTTCTCCTGCAAGCCTGATGCCTCACCCCGCGGTGTCCAGGTGGTGCCCTGGCCCTCTTCTGCCATTCCTCACGGCCTTTGCTGATGCCGCCACCATGATGGCTGGGAGGTTGGGGGCACTGCTTCTACCAGGCTCCCCTGCCACTCTCATGAGTTCCTCACTCACTGAACACTTTGAATATCTTCTGACACCATGGCTGGGCATCACAGAGACCACTTGTCCCATTGGGACTGCTGTTCCTTCCAGTTCCCTGGATGCCACCACTGCAGCAAGCCATGCTGTCTCTGCTCAGTGGTGGAATTAGGAAGAGCACCTTCTTTTTTGTTCTGTCACAACTTTGTGGCTCTGAATTAGTGCTACTAATGCTCCCACATGGAAGATTTTCCCTTTTACTTACCACCATCTCTCTCTTCCTAAAGATACTTGATACTTCCGTGGTACACCCTGTGTGCCTGGCACCATTGGGAGAGCTTTACAAAGCACAGGAATGTGTGTGATTCTCACAACAGACCCAGAGGTGGGGATACTATTCTCACCATCTCCACCTAGACTAGAGAGAGATGGGTGGGCCTCTCATGCAGGAGACCGACACCATGGTCCAATCTCTTCTGCTGTTTTCCTGGGGCTTGTTACCCCAAAATTCACCCCCTCAGGGCCCATGTGTAGAGAGGCCTGGGTGCACACCACTGGTTTGCTAGATCTGTGCAATTATGGCTGACATTAGGTTTGAGTGAGGACTGTTTTCCCACACCCTTCTTCAAGTGAGGTGCTAAGGCAGATACTTGAGCTAACACAAAGGAAGAGTGGGGAACTCCTTAGGGAGAAAGTCAGATTTGAACTGCATCCTGAAAGATGAATATGATTTTGCCAGTCAGAGCCTTTGGAAAAGGACATAACCAGAGCAAGGGGCCTGTACAAAATACAGGCCTTACAAGACAGGAACAGACCGAGATGTGGTGAGAAAGAAGACTGGGCAAGGAGAATGGGCTTGATTGTGAAGACTTTGATGCTAAAGAACATGGGCTTTATTTTTTAGGCAAGGATAGGTGTGGGAGAGTGGGGAGCTAGCAACAGCTGGAACACACACGAGTTCAATAAAAGAGTTCTCTGATGCACCTGTTGAGTGGAAGTTTGCCACCTGTGGTACAAAGTCTCTTTGGTACCTTGGTTGGTGGGTAGTCTGGAGACTCACCCATATTTTTGGGACAAGACTCTTCTTTCACAGCTCTAATGCCAACTAATAATTGACAGTGCTGCCTATCAGAATTTGTTTCATTCTCCTCATCCCTTGTGATAGTTTCCCCTCTCTAAACCTGTTCCCACCCTTTGCCCCAGGAGAAGGGAAGATGATTCTTGCTTGAGTGTTATTCTACTAGAGTGACTCCAAGAGGTTCTAGAGGACATCATGACACTCTGATTCGTGTATGTCTTTGCTTTGGGGGTCAAATGCTTATTCAAAATTAATGAGTTTCTTCTAACCAAACCACTTTTGAATGTTGTCAGCTCTGTAAGATACACTTGGACTTATCTAAGTCTTGCCAGGATAGTGGTCTTAGTTTTTTTGCAAGTTCATATTGGACTAAAAAAAATGTGCTAGTGTCCTATATTGGTGTGGAAAAACGCACTAGTCCCCCTGCATTGGCATGGAAAAATGTACTAGTCCCCCTGCATTGGCGTGGAAAATCCCACTGGTGCACACCTCACAGTAGAGCCATTGCATGGTAAGTCACAGTACAGCCTTCGCACTGTAAGTCACTAAAGGATTGGTGCGTTAATGCAGTGCCACTAGCGAGTGTAGGTTCATCAATGCAGTGCCACTAGTGCAGGTTAATGTGTCAATGCACTGCCACTAGCTAGTGTAGGCGAAACCAATGCAGTGCCACCAGCGTGAGTCAATGCATCAATGCATTGCCACTAGCACAAATTGGTGCATCAATGCAGTGCCACTAGCATGTGTAGGTGTGTGAATGCAGTGCCACTAGTGCAGGTAGGTGCACCAATGCAGTGCCTCTAGTACATATTTTGTGCCAATGCAGTGGCAGTAGCACATTTTTAACACCAATTCAGTGCCACTAATGCATTTTTTAGGCCAATGCAGTGCCACTAGCATGTATTTTGCGCCAATGAGGTAACACTAGCACTTCTTTTGTGCCAATGCAATGGCACTAACGTGTTTTTATGCCAATGCAGCACTAGTGTGTTTTTTTATGCCACTGCAGAGGTACTAGCATGTTTTTTTATGCCAATGCAGAGACACTGGCACATTTTCTATGCCAATGTAGAGGCACTAGTGAGTTTTCAGAGTCAATGCAGAGGCACTAGCGCGTTTTTTTTACACCACTGCAGAGGCACTAGTGCATTTTTTTACACCACTACAGAGGCACTAGTGTGTTTTCTACGCCAATGAAGAGGCACTAGCGCGTTTTCTCTGCCAATACAGAGGCACTAGCGCATTTTCTATGTCAATGCAGAGGCACTAGCACATTTTCTATGCCAATGCAGAGGCACTAGTGCATTTTTTATGCCAATGCAGAGGCACTAGTGCATTATTCCACACCAATGCAAGGGCACTAGCCTGTTTTTCAGTGCCAGTGCAGGGGCACTAACAGGTTTTTCAGAGCAAGTGCAGGGGCACTATCCTGTTTCCTGTGCCAACGCAGGGGCACTGGCACGTTTTTCCACACCAGTGTATTGGTGTAGTAATATGACCTTTGTGTGGTACTATGACCCGCGTGTGGTACTAAGACCCATGTACGGTACTAACGCCCTGCATGGTAATAAGACCCATGTACTGGTTCTAAGACCGCATATTGTATAAATACCCGCATGCGGTTCTATGATCTGCATTCTGTGTTATGACCCACATACAGTACTATGCCCTGAAGACGGTACTAACACCCATGCACAATAATATGACCCATGAGTGGTACTAAGAATTACTTAAGGTACTAACACCCACGTGCGGTAGTATGACACACTTATGGTACTAACATTTGCATGTGATAATATGAGGCGTGTACAATACTAACACTATGTGTGGTAATATGAGCCACGTGCTACATTAAGACCTGTGTACAGTACTAACACCCCTGCGCAGTAATATGACCTGCCTGCAGTACTATGACCTGCATGCGGTACTAAGAATCGTGTACAGTACTAAGAATCACGCGGTACTATAACCCGTGTGTGGTACTATCACCTGCATAGGTTACTAAGATCTGTGTACGGTACTAAGACCTGCGACTGGCTTACGGTACTAAGACTTGTGTGCTATATTGAGACCTGCTGCTGTATTATGACCTGCATGCGGTAATATGAGCTGCATAGGGTACTAACACCCACTGTGGTACTATGACCTGCATATGGTACTAAGATTGTGTACTGTACTAAGACCTGCCCGCTGTATTATGACCCACGTGCGGTACTATGCCCAATGTGCAGAACTAAGACCCATGTACAGTACTATAACCCAGTCGTGGTACTTTGATCTGCGTGTACTAAGAGCCGCAGATCAAAGTACTGTGCCTGGGTTATAATATGGTACTTAGTACTGTAAGCCAGTCATAGTACCATGTGCGGTACTATTACCTGCATATGGTACTAAGACCCGCGGGTCCTAATATAACCCTAGTATGTTACTAACACCTGCATGTAGTACTATGACCTGCATACCGTACTAAGACCCACTTACTGTACTAAGACCTGAGTGCGGTAATATGCCCCATGTGTGGTACTAAGGCCTGCGTATGGTACTAACACTTGTGCACAGGAATATGACCTGTATATGGTACTACATTTTCTATACCAATGCAGAGGCATTCGTGTGTTTTTTTATGCTAATGCAGAGGCACTAGCGGGGATTTTATGCCAATGCAGAGGCACTAGTGTGTTTTCTACACCAATGCAGGGGCACTAGAGTGGTTTTTTATGTCAATGCAGAGGCATTAGCACATTTTTTATGCCAATGCAGAGATAATACACGTTTTCTACACCAATGCAGGGGCACTAGTGCGTTTTTTTACACCAATGCAGAGGCACTAGCGGGGATTTTATGCCAATGCAGAGGCACTAGCGTGTTTTTTACACCAATGCAGGGGCACTAGCACGTTTCTCTACACCAATGCAGGGACACTAGCGCTAGTGTCCTGTGTTGGACTGAAAAAATGCGCTAATGCCCCTGCATTGGCCCAGAAAACTGTGTTAGTTCTGCTGCATTGGTGAGGAAAAATGCACTCTTCACCTGCATTAGTGCGGAAAAACATGCTAGTCCCTCTGCATTGGCTCAGAAAAATCCTCTAGTGCCGCTGATTTGGCACAGAAAAATGCACTAGTGCCCCTGCATTGGCGCAGAAAAACACGCTAGTCCTCCTGCATTGGCGAAGAAAAACGTGGTATTCCTCTGCAGTGGCATGGAAAATCACACTAGTCCCCCTGCACTGGCTTGGAAAAATGTGCTAGTGCTGCTGATTTGGCACAGAAAACGTGCTAGTGCCCCTGCATTGGCACAGAAAAAGGCACTAGTCCCCCTTCATTCGCATGGAAAATCGCGCTAGTGCCCCTGCATTGCACCGAAAAAATGCACTAGTGCCCTTTATTGGTGTGGTAAAATGCGCTACTGCCCCTGATTTGCATGGAAAAACATGCTAGTGCCCCTGCACTGGTGCGGAAAAACCCTCTAGTTCCTCTGCATTGGCACAGAAAAATGCGCTAGTGCCCCTGCCTTGGACTGAAAAATGCACTAGTGCCCTGCATTGGACTGAAAAAAAATGCACAATTGCCCCTGCATTGACATAGAAAAATGCACTAGTTTCAATGCATCAGTGTGAAAAAACATGCAAATCCCACTGCATCGGTAAGGAAAAACACACTGGTCCCCTGTACTGGCATGCAAAATTGCTCTAGTCCCCCTGCATTGGCTCAGAAAAATGCACTAGTGCTGCTGCTTTGGCATGGAAAAATGCACGAATGCCCCTGCATTGGCACAGAAAAATGCGCTAGTCCCCATGCATTGGTATGGAAAAATGCGCTTGTGCCCCTGCATTGGTGCAGAAAAATGTGCTAGTGCACCCGCATGGGACTGAAAAAATGCACTAGTGCCCCTTTATTGGCGTGGAAAAGCATGATAGTGCCCCTTCATGGTGTGGAAAAACACAATAGTCCCCTGCATTGGCAAAAAAAAGCACTAGTTCCCCTGTATTGCTGCAGAAAAATGCACTAGTGCTCCTGCATTGGCACAGAAAAATGTGCTAGTGCCCCTGCATTGGCGTGGAAAAACACACTAGTGTCCCTGCATTGGACCGCAAAATGCGCTAGTGCCCTGCATTGGACTGAAAAAAATGCACAATTGCCCCTGCATTGACACAGAAAAATGCACTAGTTTCAATGCATCGATGTGAAAAAACATGCGAGTCCCACTGCATTGGTGAGGAAAAACACGCTAGATCCCTGTATTGGCGTGGAAAATTGCTCTAGTCCCCCTGCATTGGCTCAGAAAAATGCACTAGTGCTGCTGCTTTGGCATGGAAAAATGCACGAGTGCCCCTGCATTGGCACAGAAAAATGCGCTAGCCCCCATGCATTGGTGTGGAAAATCGCACCAGTGCCTCTGCATTGCACCAAAAAAAGGTGCTAGTGCCCTGTTTTGGTGCAGAAAAACACACTACTGCCCCGGCATTGGCGCAGAAAAACACACTAGTCCCCCTGCATTGGTGCGGAAAAATGTGCTAGTGCCCCTGCATTGGCATGGAAAAATTTGCTAGTGCCCCTGCATTGGGCCAAAAAAATGCACTAGTGCCCTGCATTGGGCTGAAAAAATGCACTAGTGCCCCTGCATGGGTGAGGAAAAATGTGCTCTCCCCCTGTATTGACACAGAAAAATGCACTAGTCCCACTGCATTGATGAGGAAAAACACGCTATTCCCCTGCATTGGCACGAAAAAACATGCTAGTCTCCTGTATTGGTGCGGAAAATCACTCTAGTCCCCCTGCATTGGCTTGGAAAAACACTAGTACCCCTGCATTGGTGCGGAAAAATGCACTAGTCCCCGTGCATTGGCGTGGAAAATTGTGCTAGTGCCCCTGCATTGCACTGAAAAAATGCACTAGTGCCCTGTATTGGTGCAGAAAAACACACTACTGCCTCTGCATTGGTGTGGGAAAACATGCTAGCCCCCCTGCAATGGTGTGGAAAAACACGCTAGTGCCTCTGCATTGGTCTGAAAAAATGCGCTAGTGCCCCTGCATTGGACTGAAAAAACGCACTAATACCACTGCATTGGAGAGGAAAAACATCTATTCCCCTGCATTGGCACAGAAAAATGCTCTAGTCCCCTGTATTGGTGTGGAAAATCACTCTTGTGCCACTACCTTGGCATGCATAAATGTGCTTGTGCCTCTAAATTGTCATGGATAAACATGCTAGTGCCCCTGTTTTGGTGCAGAATAACGCTCTAGTGCCCCTGCATTAACGTGGAAAAACACACTAATGCCACTGCATTGGTGCACCAAGTCATGCTTGTGGCACTACACTGGCCTGCCAGGACATGCATCTGGCACTGCACTGATGCACCAAGACGCACTAGTGCCACTGCACTGGCGCATTGAGACACGCTCGTGACACTGCACCAATGTGCCAACATGTGCTTGTGGCACTTCACTGATATGCCAAGATGCGCTTGTCGCACTGCACTGGTGTGCCAAGTCGCGCTTGTGGCACTGCGCTGAGGCCCCTACATGTGCTAGTGGTACTGCTGTGTGGCACCAGTACACATTAGTGGCACTGCAGTGATGCACCAACACACGCTAGTGGCACTGTTCTTGGCTATGCAGAAGCTTTTTAATTTGATCAGATCCTAGTAATGTATTTTTGGTGTTGCTTCAATTGCCGAGGGGGTCCTCCTCATAATGTATTCTGCCAGGCCAATTTCTTCAAGTGTTCTCCTGCGCTTTCTCCAAAAGCTTTATAGTTTCATATCTTAAGTTTAAATCTTTTATCCAGTGAAAGGCAATGTTTGTTAATGGTGAAAAGTGTAGGTCCAGTTGCAGTCTTCTACAAGTCACTAGCCAATTCTCCCAGCACCATTTGTTAAATAGGGAATCTTTACCCCATTTATATTTTTGATGGGCTTATCAAAGATCAAATGATGATTAAGTGTCTGGGTTTATCTCTTGGTTCTCAATTTTGTTCCATAAATCTACCTCTCTATTTTTGTGCCAATACTATGCTGTTTTGATCACTATAAATTTATAGTATGGTTTGAAGTCAGGTAGTGGTGAGACCTCCTGATTTGTTTTTATTTCTGAGTAATGTTTTGGCTATTTAAGGTTTTTTCTGGTTCCATATAAAATGAAGTACTATTTTTCCCAGATCTTTACAGTATGATGGTGGTGTTTTGATAGGGATTGCATTAAATTTGTAAATTTCTTTGGGTAATATGGACATTTTAACAATGTTGATTCTTCCCAGCCATCAGCATGGTATGTTTTTCCTTTTGTTAACATCCTCAGCTATTTCTTTTCTCAGAGTTTCATAGTTCTCTTTATAGACATCTTTCATGTCAAAAAAAAAAAAAAATCAAACAAACACTTCAAAATTTTGTTGTGCCTTGGTTTGCTTTTGAACAACAGTAATTATTTGCACATCTATGAAATGTTCATATTACCATCAATTCTTTACAATTTAAGTTCCATATCTGCAGAATTA
>CAUYTI010114034.1:0-13209 GCA_963575145.1 Galago senegalensis
TACACCTGCAAGGTCCTCTCCATGGTGACTCAGCTCTTGGGAATTTGTAACTTGGAAATTTCCAAGTTCTGTGAAATCCTGTAGTTCTGTAGGGGCTGGAATGGCATCGCCAGCTAGATTCAAACTGGCCAATGAGAAAGGTACCTGTGGGGTGGAACTTTTTGACTGTCAATAAAAAGGGACAGACCAAGCCAGTTGGGGAGCATGGCCATTTGGAAGTTTTCTAAGCCGTAAGCTCCCAGCCTATGAATAAAGTCCTTCCTCTTATAAACGTGGTGTTTGGTTACTCTTTCTCTCCATTGGGCCTCATCTTCCTGCAACATTTTTTGGTTCCCTGACCAGGAAGCAAGATCACCCTTGGAGAGAACATGCATCTGGTAGTTGCCGCCAATCTTCTGAACACCCATGTGGGGACCCCTAATCAGCCTGGGCAACCTGAAAGCCAGGGAGGCAGTTTCTCCTCCTTGTGTGGACACCTCAGCTGGGCTGAGAAAGGACCCCATCGGTGGATTTTCAAGGAGTCAGACAGCAGGAGGAACTGACATGTAGGAACAGGTATCTACACAGGGAGACATCTAAGGCAAGGTATGATCAATCTGGGGATCCCACTACAGTTTTAGTGGAAGAAAGAGCCTGATCATCTCCTTGGGCATTAGATTGCCAGCAGGTCTGTTGATAGGTGTGTGAGAGTGTGTGGATGTGGTGTGACTGACAGAACTCTGAGGGTGGAGTTGGACCTCCCTTCACAGGGCCTAGGGGAGTGTTGGTTCACCTCCTATGGCTCAGTGGCAGCTTGAGTGGGAAATGGAGGCTGCCCAGGTTAAGAAATGGGTTGGAATTGTGTGCATGTGAGTGCTTGGAGAATGAGTTAGATGGGTAACAATAGATGGGGTTTAGTCCCCCCACCCTCTTTCATGGGGTGAAATGAATGTGTGAGTGTGCCCTTCTTCCCTGCTCCAACTTTGCCCCCTGGCTATTCTGAGAGAAACTGGAAGTCCCAGATTTTCCACTTTCTGTCTTTGGTGGCAAATGAAAAGACATTAGAAAGGATGTTGTTGTAGTTTTGTTACTGGAATTTCTTCAGTGAGTCTTTGGTCTCAGGAATTTGAGAATTGAGCCCACGGGCTATGGATCAGTGATAAAATGAGATTTTGTTGAACTGAGGGGTATGCAGAGGGAGTGGAGAGTGCCAGTGCTATTGGCAGAGGGGCTGTGCCTTGGAAAGTGTTGCAGTTTGGGCAGCCTGGTGAACTCTGGATGACCCCTGAAAATCTGGAGGAAAGAGTGTAAATCTTGTGGGGAATGGGGCTATACCCATATCAGCAACAGGTCTCCAGGGTGAACAGCTTCTGGAATGGGGGAGAAGGCCCAGTTCGGAGGTTTCCTGCATGAGTCCTTTGTCTAGGGGTAAACAATTGGCCCAGAAAGATATTTTGGCCAGGACTTAGTTGATGAAAAAATACCTTTACAAACTGAATGGGTGTTCTAGCAAATGGATGAATGCAGCCCCTCACCTTGGACAAGGTTATTAGGTCTTTGCTGCAGTTTTTGTCGGGGAAGGGATTAGGGTGTGTGCTCCTTAGTCAGGGTGGAGCCATCCAAAAGGTTTTGGGCTGCTTTGTTCATGACCTTGCTGGGGCTCACAAGGTTTGTACCTGGAGATGAGAATCTGATGTGTGAGCTCACCCAAGCCTGAAAAATGGGAGTTCCCCATCCAGCCCTAAGTGGGAAAATCCTGTATCAATGTTATATCTCATAAATATCTCTCATTTGTAAAATGTAATAATTCAGTTGTTTAAATTATTGGAGAAACTGAATCTTTGTCAAAGGACAATATTCTTGCTTTTTAAACCTTCTAACTATCAGTTTGGCTGAGTGAATGGGTGACTTCATAGTGAATTGAGATTCTGTTTTGTGGGAGGTGAGTTTTTGAGAGTAAGAGAAATTAGACAGAAAGGAAAATGGCATTGTGTAAAGAAAGAATCTTGTGTAATAAATTTTGTCCTGAAACAGAATGGTTGTGTAAGAAAGTGAAAGGCAGGGCTAAAGTTAAAGAAAGTTTAGAATGTTTGTAGATTGTCTGTGTAGGTTAAATGAAGCTCATAAAAGAGAATTTGTGAAAGAATTTACATGTGATTCAGTTGAATATGTATTTCCTTTAAAATATTTTGGCTTGTAATCTTACTTGAACCAATGTTTTAGGCCTTTGATATTTGACAAACCTTCCAAAATCAAAACTCTAAATTTGGGGCTTGGCACCCATAGTGCAGTGGTTGCAGCGCCAGCCACATGCACCAAGGCTGGCAGGTTCATATTTGACCCAGGCCAACAACAACAACAACCAAAAAAAAAGCACAACTCTAAATTTGGTCTTCTTGAAATATTAAGACCACTGAAAGCATAGGAAAACAAATTAAACTTCTTTGATTTATTAAAAATGTATATGAAACATTGTCAAATATGAAATGGTAATTAATTTTGTATGAATTATGGTTATATATATGTTCCAATATTATAAAGCACTGGTCTTTCTTAACATATAAGACTTGGTCTGTCCTGACATATACGGTCGGTAATAATTTTAATTCATCTAAAAAAAGAAAGTGCTTTTTATGTAACTGGCTGAGTCCAAAGTTTATCCTAAAAAGAAAAAGAAATATTAAGAGAAACTGATGAATTCTCTCAAATTCAAATTCCTGATGTCTTCAGAAATTGAATACCTTCAGACTAAAAGCAGATTTTTAGAACTTTCATTGGAAAGTTAACATGTCTATGAGTATTGCTAACCTAACTTCAAACAGAAGAGAAATCAGTTACATGGAAATGGGCTAGTTTGTTATAACTTTTTGTTTGAAATCTTGTTGATTCTGTCTGTGTTCTGTCTTCTAGAAGTCAAGAAAACCATTTTTCTGTCTTTTGAGTTATTTGTAGTTTTTCAAGCAATGTATATACTTATGAGCAGAGTTTGAAACATGTATTTTTTCTCTTTCCTTGATTTCTCTGGAGTTTGAAAGCCATTTGTAAGTATTCTTAATTTCTGACAATACAGTTATTTGCATAAGTTCAATAAGAGTCTGTTTTGTTCTATTGGACATGATGAAAGCACTGGCTATTTTACCAAGGCTTTGGCTGGAATAGCATTTCCAGAGGTGTCCAGACTGCATTTAGGAATTAAGGTTGACTTTATAAGGCCAATAAAAAAAAATCCTTTGGAAAACTGGCCAGATACCCATCAGTAACATTTCCTGATCTGTGGTAAGTAATGAAGGTCGCTTGCTGACAGGTCTGGGATTGAAATGTGCTTAGGGACCTCAAGAGAAGAGGAATTTACCCAATGCATACAAGTATCTAATGACACAGATGAAACCTGGGCTCGTGAAAGGGATTCAAGAAAGTCCAGCAGGCTAATAGTTAATTATTCTTACTGCACTTTATGCAAATAATCAGTATACTGAAGGTACTGATTTTGGCAACTGAGTTGGTTCTGCTGTAATTTATTTTGGCAACTGAGTTGGTTCTGCTGTAATTTGTCTTTAGTAAAGAGAGAAATTAGAGAGAGAAAAATAATTCAAAGAGAAAAGAGGCTGTGGCCCACCTGTATTAAATCCCAGACTTGTCTGTACTGTCAGCTCAGAAAATGAAACATAACAGTTTTACTAAGATAATCTGTTAACTGGGACTAAGAGACTGGCCAAAGAGTATAGAATTATATACAGTAGTTTTATTTACTCTGAAGGCTTAAGACTCAACAAAGATCACCTATTGGCTACACTGGAAAAAATTGTGCAGTATTAAATGTTATCTACTGTGTCTATATAGATACCACAGGAAAAATTAAAACCTAAAATAAGACTTTCCCAGTAAATGGTTAACTATAACACTGTGTCCTACTGTGCCTAATCCATATACTCTGCTGAGTCCACTGCCAGCTGAAGCCAAGTGGCCCACTTGCCTGGACTTAAAAGATGCCTTTTTCAGCATAAGGCTGGTTCTGTGAAGCCAGAGGCTATTTGCTTTCCAGGGGGTGAGACCAAACATGGAAACTGGGATCCAGTACACATGGACCAGGTTGCCACAAGGGTTCAAAACACCCAGGATTTTTTGAGAAACAATGGCTCATGACCTCCAGAAATTCCTGGCTAAGGAATTAGAATGTGTGCTACACCAATATGTTGATGACCTCCTTTCAGGGCACCCTACCCAGGATGCACCTGAGGCATGGAATGTCTTTTATGACATCTAGAGGTATGTGGCTATAAAGTGTCCAAGCAAAAGGCCCAGATTTGCCAGTGACAAGTACATTGTCTAGGATTTACTATCCAACAGGGTTAGAGGTATCTAGGTATGAAATGGAGGCAGATAATTAATTGCCTCCCCACCCCCACAAGCTGAAAACAGGTTCAGGAATTCTTAGGCACGATTGGCTTTTGTTGTCTTTAGATCCCCAATTTTGCCGTCTTGGCTAAGCCCTCATATGAGGCAACTAAAGGAGAGGAAGGAGAGCCCTTAGAATGAGGAGGAGAACAGAAACATGCCTTCTCCCAGCTAAAGATGAGGCTGATAAATGCACCTGCACTGGGGCTACTAGACTTGGCCAAGCCCTTCTGTACATCTCAGAGAGAGGAAAGATGGCTGTGGGTGTGTTAATCCAGCTGATTGGGTCCTGGCCAAGGCCTGTAGCTTACTTCTCTAAGCAGTTGGATGGAGTAGCAGAAGGATGGCCACCCTGCTTACAGGCTCTAGCCGCTAAGGCTCTCCTTGTGCAAGAAGCTGATAAGCTGACTCTAGGGCAGAATCTCAGAGTGAAAGTACCCCACTCTATGATCACTTTAATGGACACTAAAGGACATTTTTGGCTTCCTAATGTAAGAACACCCTGAACCAAGCCACGCTTCTTCCAGTCAGTGGAAGAGAGACTAAGCGTGACTGTAAGGAAGTTATAGATAATGTGTATTCTAGCTGACCTGACTTGTGTGACCATCCTTACACAGTTGCAAACTGGGACTTGTATGGAAACTGAAACAGTTTCAGGATGGTGCAAAGTGAGCTGTGGGCTGGGTATGCAGTGGTTACCTTAACAGAGACTATAGAGGCTAAGCCCCTACCCCAAGGAACATTGGCTCAGAAGGCTGAGTTAATTGCCTTAACTTGAGCCTTAGAACTAAGTCAAGGGAAAAATGTGAATGCTTTTCTGACTCTCCAAGTACTCAGGGCATTGTACAAGGAGAAGGGACTATTAAATTCTGGAGAAAAGGACATTAAATATCAGTAGGAGATACTTCAGTTGCTAGAGGCAGTATGGAAACCCCAGAAGGTGGGAGTGAGACACTGTCGTGGACATCAAGGAAATGCTTCCACCATCACTAAAGGGAATGCTAGGGTTGGTACTGAGGCAAAAAGGGCTATATCCAAACCATACCAGGTGTCACAAGTGGTTCCCCTCATCCCATGGGTTCCAGAGCTTTCACCTTTCTACTCCTGGGAGGAGAAGGAATGGTTGGCAGCAGAGGGGAGCCAAGAAGCAGAGAGAGAATAGATACGATGCCTGATGGACAAGTAGCAGTTCCCCATGGAGCCACCGTGGTGACAGGAGTATTTGATGAAGTTGCTGCGCTGGTGCTTTTACATCTCCCACCTGGCAGCCCTGGCCAAAACTGTCAGTCTACAGTGTGTCACCTGCAGCCAGTTCAATGTGCACCAAAGACTGACAGTACCCCCAGAATCCAGTCATATGGAGCAACACCCTTCAAGGACTTCCAGATAGACTTTACTGAAATGCCCAGGTTTAGAGGGAACAAGTACTTACTGGTGATGGTCTATCAGATTTGGAATAGGTAAAAGTCTTTCCTACCAGGATAAAAAGGACTCCTGAAGTAGTAAAAGTCTTGCCCAGAGAAATCGTCTCATGTTTTAAGTTGCCACTCTGATTTAAATTTGACAATGGGCTAGCCTTCATAACAGAACTAGTGCAAATAATAAGCTAAAGCTTTGAATAACTTGTAGGCCTCAAAGCTTAGACAGGGTAAAGTGCATGAACCAGAACCATAAGAGCAGAAATTGGGAAACTGTGCCAGGAAGCAAAGCTGAATTGGATACAGGCCTTGCCACTGGTGTTGTTCAAAGAGGCCTCTGTCAATCTTCTGCAATTTAGCAGGAACTCCTAAAAGAACTGGGAAAGACTGAACTGAATAGACAAAAACCTTAGAAAAAGTAACAAGGAAAATCTCCACTGGGGTAATTAACCATGTTCTGTTTAGTCTTTTGTGTCTGTACATCCTTTCTCTCTGGAGGTTCAGGGGACCAAGTCTAGGTCTAGAATCAGAAACTGGTCCCCCTGAAACCAAGGTAGAAAGAACTTTCCACCATCATCTTGACCACACGCACAGCAGTGAAGATGGAAGGAATCCTCACCTGGAGTCATCACAGTTGGCTAAATAGGACTTCACTGCCCCTTGGGAAGTAAAAGTAACTTTTAAGACAGTCAACATGCCCTGCTCCAGCCACATACTGGGAGCTGGCAGGTCAAGGCAGGGCTGAAGCCTGAGGAAACTCCTCGAGGGACTTGTCTTAATTGGACTTTGGATTTTAGAAAAGGGGGCGGGGATGTTAGAGGGAAAAGTAAAAACTCGTATGGACTTTGGGAAAACGGGGGGGGGGGGGAATGTTAGAGGGAAAAAGTTTTTACTTTTGTATGTATATCAGCCCACCACCACAGTGCTATTAAGGCCTGAGTAAGGAACCCAGGAAGAGTCACAGTCCCTAAAACCTCAGTGCTAAAAAGTAATTAATATCATCACCTGCAGAAACAAGCTGATATTGAGACCCCAAATTAAAAATATATTGCAGCCTCAAAAGGGGGGAATGAAAGAGAATACCTGAGAAGGGTGAGATCTAGGAGAACAGGTCTTCTCAAGGAGACCACAAGGATACACCTGCCAGGTCCTCTCCATGGTGACCCAGCTCTTGGGAATTTGTAACTTGGAAATTTCCAAGTTCTGTGAAATCCTGTAGTTCTGTAGGGGCTGGAATAGCATCTCCTGCTTGATTTAAACTGGCCAATGAGAAAGGTACCTGTGGGGTGGAACTTTTAGACTGTCGATAAAAAGGGAAAGACCAGGCCAGTCGGGGAGCATGGCCATTTGGAATCTTCTACGCTGTAAGTTCCCAGCTGGTGAATAAAGCCCTTCCTCTTATAAACGTGGTGTTTGGTTGCTCTTTCTCTCCACTGGGTCTCGTCTTCCTGCAACAAAACAACCTGACCTCTGGGAGCCTCATTCCTAAAGTGGCTGTTGTATCTGCAGGTTACTGTGAGGAGCACATGAGCTAATGTATGGAAGGCCGCTGGCACAGCCACAGACTAGGAAGTGTTCTTCCTGGTACCACACACACCGCTCACCACTGGTCACTAAGATGTGTGAGGATGTCTCCCCACCAACAAGCAATTCCCCTTCACACCCCAGCTGAGTGTCCTCCAGCCCAGTTCTGAAACTATCCACTTGGAGATGGTGTCAGATCCCACAGCTTAAGGGCTCTGTCCCATGAGACTGCTCCCCCACCCCATCCCCCACCAGTTGCAAGCCCCAGGTTGTGACCAAGTCCTTTTTTTTTTTGGAAGTGACAGTGTCTCATTCTGTCACCCTTGGTAGAGTGCCATAGCATCACACAGCTCACAGCAACCACCAGCTCTTGGGCTTAGGTGATTCTCTTGCCTCAGCCTCCTGAGTAGCTGGGACTACAGGCGCCTGCCACAATGCCTGGCTATTTTTTTTTTGTTGTTGTTGTTGCAGTTTGTCCAGGGCCAGGTTTGAACCCACCACCCTTGGTATATGGGGCCAGGTGAGCCACAGGTGCTGCCCCCATGTGACCAGTATTTTTAAACACTGGCTATAAAATAGGTATTCCCCTGACTCCTCCCTTGGGTTTGATTAATTTGCTAGAGTGTCTCGTGGAACTCAGGGAAACAGTTTACTTAAGATGAAATGAAGGAATGAAGCAGGAAGCTGCTCGCTCTCTCTGCTCCCACTGTGCGTGTACTTCTGTGAGTTCAGCTATCTGGGCGCTGTCAAAACCCTGCCCTTTTGGGGTCTGGTGGAGGCTTCATTCAGTATGTAGGCATGAGTGATTATATCACCAGCCCTGGGTGATCAACTCAGACCTCAGCCCCTCAATCCCTATTAGAGGTCAAGGGTGGGGCTAAAAATTCCAGTGAGGCAGCTCATTAGTATAAAGGATGCTCTGTCACCCTGGAAGTTCCAAGGGATTTAGGAGCATTGTGCCCAGAGCTGAGGGCAGGGCCAGATACGTGTTTCTGACAGTGTCACAAACCACAGCTGTGTGAGCGGTTCCCAATTTTGTCAGTGTTGTACTGTGTAACCGAGCCACATTAAAGGCTGCTGTAACTTTGTTCTTGATTGAAACTGTCTGCACGGTCTTCTTTTGAAGACCCTCCGAAGAGACCTGAGTAGCAGTAAATCAAGATAAGGTTGTTGTGCTGCTAAGTTAAAGATTACGTCTGTCCTTTACAGATGAATACTTTGTTCTTTAAAACAAAAAGAGATAAATAAGGCTTGTAACTCTCCTGTAACTTTACTGTATTGTAAATTAAAGATTATGTGTGTACATGCAGAGTGCTTTATTGTTAGGGTATATGGTTAGTAAGAAATAAACTAGGGTTGCTGCATGCCAGAGAGAGCTATGGCCACCTCCTCTTCCACATTCTGACTGCTAGTTGACCTCTGCAACTTCAGCCCGATCAAATCATGCAGCATAGTGAGTAGTGTAACCGCCCCCACTTGACACACTGACAGGGCATCCCAAAGAGTGCAAATAATGTGTCCAACCCCACCATGGGGAACAGCAGAGTTGGGGTCACAATCTGCTTCCCTGGGCCTCACAGCTGGTCCCACAGCTGGCCTCACCTCCGATATGAAACATCTGGGTAAGATGAAATTTGTGCAGGCATCCTTCAGCAAGCTGTGTTTTTGATCTAAGGGCCTCTATCCCCTACACAGGCATCCAGGCATTTAAAGACAGTTGCACAAATCCCTGATCCTACCATCTGTGCCCCGGGTTGACCAGCCCCTTCCTGTCAGGTGGCCTGGTGCCCAGGAGGCCTGCATCTCTTTTTATCCCCAGGCCAGCTCTTCCTCCATTCTCCATCATCACAGTCAATGGCCCAGATGGGCCACAGGCCTCAGGCCAGGAGTCTGGCCTTGCTATTTCTCTCACCAGACATCTGAACTGCTGAGGACACCTGGTGGACTCCTATGGACTCTGCTACTAAAACAAACCCCATGCTGCCTATTTCCACCTCAGCCAGCTGGGTGTCCCCTGCCAACTCCTTCAGCCTCTGGCCTTTCCCCCTGAAACCTGATTGCACTAAGCAACAAGGGTGACTACCTTCTCTGTCAGTTAGAGCCAACGACTATCCCTTAAAACCCTCCAGTGGTTTCCCATTTCCCTTGGAATGAAAACCCAACCCCCAATGTCCTGACAGTCAGCTTCCTGCCTTCACTGGGGCCATCTCCCTTCACCCTCCACCTTTGGACCTCACCCTAGCACATGCCTGGCTTTCTCCGGCTCCCTGAGAGCACCAGGCCTCTGCACTCTCTTCTACCCCAGCCTGGACTACTCTGCCTCAGAATGGAGGCTCCTTCCTGCTTATTCATAGGCACTGTGTTCTGAAAGTCACACACAACTGCTACTACATCATGGATGCATCCTGATTCTCCTGGAAGAGAGGTTAGACTGGGAAGTCACACATCTCTTATAATCAGTGCAACAGCAGAGAGGGGGCCACTGGAAGATACATGCTTTCTGTATTAGGCTCGCAATATTTCACAGCTGCAGCAAGAAAACACAGACAGCCACCCACTGTCTCAGGTCTAGTGCTGACCTGGTGCTAGAACTCTTCAGGGGCAGAGCATCTGACTTTGTGGCTGCATAGGAACATTATACATTATACACTGTCAGGTCCCTGAATTAGCCATTAGCTGGACTCTCAGTCCTACCTCTAAGGCAGGGCTGGTCTCTGAAGAGTCTCTACCATGTCTCTTGGCCTTTTTAGAAACATTTACCCCCAGCCTCCTCTTCCAGTCCACTGAACAGGTTTCCATCACCTCCCTAAGGCTTTCATGCAATCCTCCCTCAGTGGAAAGCTGATTTCCACAGTGACTGTGTCCTCACTGTGACCCAGAGCTTCTCAGCCTGGGCACCACAGCACGTTGGAGGAGTGACATGCAGGTGCTCCGCATCACTCCTCATCTCTGCTCACCAGTGATCACAGCACTCCCCTCAGTTGTGAGATAACCAGAATGTCCCAAACAGTGCCAGATGTCCTCTGGTGGACACAACCTCCACACAGTTATCTTTGTCTCTGAACCGCCATTTCAGTTATACTAGGTGATCCGTGTTGTCCTCCCCAGGCTGAAAATCTGTGCTCTGTCCCACTCTTTGTCTCCTGTGGTCTTTACAAGAGGAACAGAAGTGGGATGCTTTGCTTCTAGTTGTGCGGAACAAGAGGCCAATTTTCACTATGGCAGTGGATTAATCAGGGTTCTCCAGAGAAATGAAAGCAACAGAGCGTGTGTATGTGTATGTGCATGTGTGTGCAAGTGTGTGTGAATGTGTGCACGCATGTGCTTGTGTGTTGTGTATGTGCATGTGTAGGTGCGTGTGTGTGTGTGCACAGAGAGAGATTTATTTTTACAAATTGGCACACACAATTGTGGAGCCTTGGTAAATCCAAAATTTGCAAGGCAGGCTAAATAAAGTTCCAGGGAGGCGCTGCAGCCCAAGTTCAAAGGTAATCTGTTGCAAAAATTCCTTCTTTTTTTTTTATTATTATTTTTTATTAAATCATAACTTTGTACATTGATGCATTTATGGGGTTCCGGGCACTGCTTCCATATACAATGTGAAATGCTTACATTGATCTAAGTAACACATCCATCACAATTATACTCATTTCTTAATAGTTTTGAAATGTACCCTTGCATCATGCACATTAGGTGAGTCCCCCCAAATATCCTCCCTCCTCCCATATCCTCCCTCCCCTCCCCTCTCTCTCCGCTTTCCTTCTACTTTCTGGACTATAGCTATGTTTTGCCATTCATATGAGTGTGTAGGTGGTTATATATTGATTTCATAGTAGTACTGAGTACATTGGATACTTTTTCCCCCATTCTTGAGATACTTTGCTAAGAAGAATATGTTCCAGCTCCATCCAGATATGTTTATCTTCAACATAAAAGATGTGAAGTCTCCATCATTTTTTATGGCTGCATAGTATTCCATATCCCACGATTTGTTAATCCATTCATGGGTTGATGGGCACTTGGGCTGTTCCCATGTTTTGGCAATAAACATTCTGGTGCAAATGTCTTTATTGTAAAATAATTTTGATCATCTGGGTATATACCTAGTAGAGGAGTTACAGGATCAAGCAGTAGGTCAACTTTTAGTTCCTTGAGTGTTCTCCAAACTTCTTTCCAAAAAGGTCGTATTAGCTTGCATTCCCACCAGCAGTGTAGAAGCATTCCCTTCTCTCTACATCCACATCAACATCTGTAGTTTTGGGATTTTGTGATGTGGGCTAATCTTACTGGAGTTAGATGATATCTCAAAGTGGTTTTTGATTTGCATTTCTCTGATGATTAAGGATTATGAGCATTTTTTCATGTGTTCATAGGTCATGGGCCTGTCTTCATCAGAAAAGTTTCTATTGGGCAGCACCTATGGCTCAGTGAGTAGGGCACCAGCCCCATATACCGAGAGTGGTGGGTTCAAACCCAGCCCCGGCCAAACTGCAACAAAAAATATCCAGGCATTGTGGTGGGCACCTGTAGTTCTAGCTACTCAGGAGGCTGAGGCATGAGAATCGCCTAAGCCCAAGAGCTGGAGGTTGCTATGAGCTGTGACTCCACAGCACTCTACCAAGGGCAAAAAATGTCTCTAAAAAAAAAACAGAAAGAAAGAAAAGTTTCTGTTCAAGTCTTTTGCCCACATAGAAATGGGATTATTTATTCATTTCTTATTGATTAGTTTGAGTTCTCTGTAGATTCTAGTTATCAGACCTTTGTCAGAAGCATAACCTGCAAAAACCTTCTCCCATTCTGAAGGTTGTCTGTTTGCTTTACTTACTGTGCTCTTGGCTGTGCAACAGCTTTTTAGTTTGATCAGATCCCAGTAATGGATTTTTGGTGTTGCTTCAATTGCCCAGGGAGTCCTCCTCATAAAATATTTCGTCAGGCCAATTTCCTCAAGCGTTTTCCCTGTACTCTCTTCTAGTATTTTTATAGTTTCATATCTTAAGTTTAAATCTTTCATCCAGTGAGAACCAACTTTTGTTAATGGTGAAAGGTGGGGGTCCAGTTTCAGTCTTCTATAGTTTGTCAACCAGTTCACCCAGCACCATTTGTTAAATAGGGAGTCTTTCCCCCACTGAATATTTTTGATGGGCTTGTCAAAGATCAAATGATGATAGGTAACTGGGTTCATCTCTTGGTTCTCTATTCTGTTCCATAAATCTACCACTCTGTTTTTGTGCCTGTACCATGCTGTTTTGATCACTATAGATTTATAGTATAGCCTGAAGTCTGGTAATGTGATACCTCCTGATTTATTCTTATTTCTGAGTAATATATTTGCTATTCAAGGTTTTTTCTGATTCCATATAAAACTAAGTACTTTTTATTTATTTATTTATTTTTAGAGACAGAGTTTCACTTTGTCACCCTTGGTAGAGTGCCATGGCATCACAGCTCACAGCAACCTTCAACTCCTGGGCTTAGGTGATTCTCCTGCCTCAGCCTTCCAAGTAACTGGGACCACAGGTGCCCACCACAACACCTGGCTGTTTTTTTTGTTGCTGTTGTTGTTGTTGCAGTTTGGCTGTAGCTGGGTTTGAACCTGCCACCCTTAGTATATGGGGCTGGCACCCTACTCACTGAGCCACAGGTGCCACCCATGAAGTACTATTTTTTCAAGTTCTCTAAAGTATGACAATGGTGCTTTAATGGGGATTGCATTAAATATGTAGATTGCTTTGGACGCTATGGACATTTTACGAATGTTGATTCTTCCCAGCCATGAGCATGGTATGTTTTTCCATTTGTTAACATCTTCAGCTATTTCTTTTCTCAGAGTTTCATAGTTCTCCTTATAGAGATCTTTCACATCCTTTGTTAGGTAAATTCCCAGATATTTCAT
>CAUYTI010114037.1:0-18314 GCA_963575145.1 Galago senegalensis
TTTTGACACAATGACTATGCAAATGACATGAAATTTATGTGAACCAGCTTGATGAAAGTATTTCAAAATGTATATGAAAACACTACACTGTACCCCATGTTTGCATTAATGTATACAGCTATCATTTAATAAAAAAAAACAGTAGGAAAAAAAAGAATTTGTTAAATTATATTTCACACATAAAATGACTTTCAAAGTCTCAACACTTAATTCTGATTTTTCTGATGTCCACACTTTATTTACCATAGAAATAAACACGTTCAGTCACAGCATTAGTTCTTGGTAAGGACAGTACGTATCCCACAATTTTTAGTGCATTATTGTATGAAACATGTTTTATTTCAAAATGAAATATTTATAACCATTTGTTCTCTATTGTGATTTTTGCTGATGCTCAAGATTTAACCTTTTCTTTATCACTATTTTTTTTTTAATAATGATACCTTGTAAGTCATAAGTGTCACTTTCAAGGCCGGTGCTAGACTTTTTGCCGCCACTATAAAATATAAAGAATATGAGTACTGTCTGCTAAATTCATGAAATAAATAAATAAATTACTTACCTAAATTATCTGAATAGCTGATTTGTTGACATCACTTGTTTAACTAGCACTAACACGCAGTATGATGTGTATCGTCTGAGAGACAGTTACAAAATATTTTTGTCATTGCCAATGCCAAAAAATGCCATTGTTCATAAAGTCCAAACAATGGTGGTCGAATTCTAACTACTGATCAACAATGTGAACTTTGATAAGCAGTTCTCAATAATCAGTTCTCAACAATTATTTGTTATTATTAAAGTTAACATTATAAAATTAACAAAAATAATATAAAACTCATATCCTGATAAAATAGCCACATGGCAGCCAAAAACTGTATATTCCCTTCCTGTTCTTTCACCGGTCCCTAGCTTGTTGTTGCGGCACTTCAACCAACAGAGATCTCACAGAACACTGAGGCTTGTATGAAAGGTCTTTATTGGTGGGGGGGTGGAAGGCTGCAGAGCAGTACCGAGGAGGAGAGAAAAGAGAGGCGAGAGATAAGGAGAGAGTGGGAAAGAGAAGAGAGAGAGAGTAGAGAAGAGTGAGGGGGAAGAGGAGGAAAAGAGAAGGAAAGAAGCAGACACATACCCTTATATAAGGAAGTCTCAGAATTATGACTGGCTGGCGGGATAACCAATAAGGAGTTATTGCTCTGGCAGAAAGAGCCATAGGGGTGGGCAGCAGGAAATTGGAAACAGGGTGATGAGGTAAGCAGGCCACTCCCTGTGTTAGGGGAGGAGTTGTAACTTTAAGGGCAGGAAGGGGCTTTGGGGGGAAGGGGCTTTCTGAGGCATTTATCTAACATGTCGTGCATTCTTTCTTTCCAAAAATTGGGACTTTTTGAAAATGCTGCAGGACACAGGACAAATTGTTAAAAATCAGGACTATCCCACCAAAAGCAGGATGTCTGGTCACCTTCATGTACAGGGCCTTCTGTCTACCTAGACAAGACCTAATAAAGCACAGTTTTCTCAAGTGAGACTTACTGTGAGGCTCTGCATGAGCAGGAAATGAAGGGTAAGGTAAAGTTGTGAGAATTCCTGCCAGAGCACTGAAGATATACCCCAACACACATGCACACACACACACAGACACACACACACACACACACACAGCTCTTAATGGCTGGGGATTTTATAGGTTCTAAGATTTTAAGGCAATGTCTGTTCAACCATCATCTGACTAGTAAGCTTAGAGAGAGGCCAACCTCAGTGGCCTCACATGTCAAAAGATACAGACTTTACAGAATAACTTTTAGGAAAGTCACTTAAAAAAATATCTTGGATAGGAACAGAGATTCTGACTTCAGAGTCATTACATTATATTATTTAAAATGTCCAGTTTTTGACAAGGAATTACATGGCATGTAATAATGTTATATTTATAGAAAATTGCAAAGATGTTGAAGAGAGTTCTCAAATATACATTACCCAGTTTGAGTTCCTCCTAATATAACCACCTTTCATTACCATGTACACTTGTCAAAACTAGAAAACCAAAATTGATATGTTACTATTACCTATTTATATTCTACCATTTTATTCAGGTTTTATCATCTTTTATATTCATATTCTTTTTATATTTAACATCCAAGCCAATATGCCATACTCCATCTAGGTATCTTCTCTCCAATTCTCCTCTGACCTGATATTTTTGTTCTATACTTGTTCATAACTATAAAGGTTCTTTAATGAGATAAATAGGCCTTTCAAAGCTGTAGAACTATTTTTATTTTTAAAATATCTTTACACAGAAAGGTTTTTTTTTTTTTATTCTGGTCAATGTGATATGCTAGCCAATAGGGACAAATATTGGATTATTAATTTCAAGTAAAAAGTTATTAATCACAATTTAAAATTAATCTGTACAAGGTTTGTAGTGGGCATTAGGTTAAAATAAAAACCACAAAGAAAATGAACAATCTGCTGTAAAGAAATTTGAAAGCCTAATTAAGAAACTTGGAATTTATTCAACATCAGTGGGACCCAATGGACACTTTGAGCACAGAAGTCATCTATGTTGACCCTCACTTGACTGTAGATTATAGTTGCCTCTTGCTATTCTGAATAGCACCGCTGTTCAGTGGATCCAATACTTCCGGTACTGATGCTAGAGATTGGTGCCTTCTCCAGACACTGCCCTAGCAAAAGAGAATGATATAAGAGTTGTATTATCTAAGCAATATTTTGAAATATTATCAGATTATCTAGGAAGTCTAAAACAATCAGGATCAAATGAAACAGGGAAAAAATAAAATCCTGTATTTAGGTTTATGGGAATAAATCAGTTACACCAAGGGAGGATATAGAATACTTAATCTGATAACCAGTACTTCATTTATAATATCTTAGGAGGCTTTGTGCCCTCTAATTCAGTAAAAGCCACACAGGTCATATGATTTGTACAACTCCATCCAAATCAAGAGAGGTGTCACTCTTACTGTAGTACACAAACACTCAAACTCATTCATTGTTTATTGGAAGATGGAGACATGCAGGACATGGTGCTAAACACTGCTCCTCCACTGGAAGCTTGGTTTCACATTGTGAAATCAGAAATAGAGGAATATTTTTCAATTTGCAAAGTAATGCATTTCATTGTATTAATAAAATGTTTGGGAAATAAAGAACACCACAATGAAGAAATTCAACAGCATATTTTTTTTTTCATTTCCTCTCAGCTGGAGTTAACCTATAAGGAAGTTCATATAATAGCTGTAATAACAACATCCAGAGATAGACTCTCCCATCCAGATCATTACCCCATTTGTGAAATTTATTCTGTGGGGACAGTTGGAAGATAGACTTTTGATAAAATTTGTGTCTAGTCATTTTATAATCATATAAGATATATTGATTTTATATTGTTTTGGCAGAAATAAGCTATGTGTATTATATTAAAATTTGTAATAAGTATGGACTTATTAGCAAATAATGCCTGAGATCTTAGCTAATAGCTATGTACAAACTTTATTAAGCAGCAGAAAACTATAAAGAGACAAGTGGTAATTGTTGGATTCCATATCTGGTAACAGAATCTTCATTGTCTTTAGGGTTCTGGGTCTTGGGTAACATAATAAGGAGCTAAATTTCTGAAAATACTGACATAGCCTATAAATCTCTCTCTGTGCAGATAAATAATGTACCTTTTTGGTTAAGAAAAGTTTATTTACAAAAATCTAAAAGTAGACCTTTCATTTGACTCTGCAATCC
Organism: Galago senegalensis; assembly: GCA_963575145.1. Lineage (NCBI taxonomy): Eukaryota > Metazoa > Chordata > Mammalia > Primates > Galagidae > Galago > Galago senegalensis. Next base: position 3,757 of record CAUYTI010114037.1, read on the forward strand.
CATTACTAGGTGTCTACCCAAAGAAAAAAAAATCATTTTACCAGAAAGATATTTGCACTAGATTGTTTATCAGTTCAATTCACAATTGCCAAGATATGGAATCAGCCCACGTGCCCATCAACCCATGAATGGATTAATAGACTGTGGTATATGTATACCGTGGAATACTAATCGGCAATAAAGGAAGATGGAGACTTCCCATCTTTTGTATTTACCTGGATGGAGTTGGAGAATGTTCTCCTTGGTAAAGCATCACAAGAATGGGAAAGCAAGTATCCAGTGTACTCAGTACTAATATGGAACCAGTAGGTGAACAAATACATAGCCACACGAAAGAAAAACACAAATCCACATGGGGGAAGTGGGGCAAGAAGGAAAGAGGGAGCGGAATTGGTGTGCTCTCACTGAGAGGCACAGTGTCAGGGTACGTGGCCTGCCCCCTGGGAGAGGGGTAGAGCTGCAATTTAGACCTTAACAAGTATAACTTAATCATCTATACCTTCATGTTAATCTGAAATAGAAGGAAAATAATATTTTCCGATAATATGTGGAAGTGATAACATTTTGGATACACTGATTAATTTTAACTGTTTTTTCTTATTATGGCTACTAGAAAATTTTAAATTACATATGTAATTCGCATGTGTGGCTTGCATTCTGTTGATTTTGGACAGTGGTATGCTAAACTGGCATACCTTCAGGAACTGGGACACAGCCATAGGTCAGGACTGCTGGAACAACTGTCTCTAACTCTCTACATCTGTTTTTCCCCAACAAGATCATTATCACTTGTCCTTGACCACTTGCCGATGTCTACAGATGAAAGCTCCATAGGTTTTTCATCAAGGATTGAAGAAAGTTATTATTTATTTTTTTGAAATGTCTTAGTTTTTAAAAATTAAATAATTGGGGACATCTTTAAATTGATAATAATTTTAAAGCCTCCTTTTTTATGAGATGAGTGATTTTTTTTTCAGATTAATGTGAGGATATAAACAATTAGGTTGCAATGTTTGCATTTGTTAGGCAGAGTCCCTGTTGTAGTTGTGTCCCACACCCAAGAGGTGTGCCATATACCCTTATATTATGCCCATTAAGGGGGAGCACAACTGTCCCCTCCTCCTCCCTTCCCCATCTTGGATTGAATTGAGTTTTTCTCTTGTGTGGGTGTATATTAGATCCTCAACTGCCTTCCTATTAGCACTGAGTACATTGGACACTTGCTTTTCCATTCTTGTGATATTTTACCAAGAAGAATGTGTTTCACCTCCGTCCAGGTTAATACACAAATATAAAGTCTTCACCTTTTATGGCTGTGTAATATTCCATAGTATACATATACCACAGCTTGTTAATCCATTCCTGGGTTGATAGGCATTTAGGTTGTTTCCACATCTTTGCAATTGTAAATTGAGCTGTGATAAACAATCTAGTGCAGATGTCCTTATGATAAAATGGTATTTCTTCTTCTGAGTCGATGCCTAGTAATGGGATTGCAGGGTCCAACAGAAGGTCTGTTTTGAGTTCTTTGAGGAACTCCATACTTCTTTCATACTTCTCCAGACTTCTTTCCAAAGAGGCTGTATTAGTTTGCAGTCCCACCAGCAGGGTAGAAGTGTTTCCTTCTCTCCACATCCACACCAGCATCTGCAGCTTTGGGACTTGTGATGTATGGGTTCTTCTCACTGGGGTTAGGTGATTGATCTCAGGGTGATTTTAATATGCACTCCTCTGATGATTAGGGACTATGAGCATTTTTTTCATACATTTGTTAGCCACTCCTCTGTCCTACATTCATATCTCTTGCCCATTGATAGATGGGATTGTTTGTACTTTTTTTGTTGATTCATTTGAGTTCTCTATAGATTCTGGTTACTAACCCTTTGTCAGATTTGTAACATGAAAATATCTTTTCCAATTTTGAAGATTGTCTGTTTGCTTTAATTATTGTATCCTTAGCTGTGCAGAAGCTTTTTAACTTAATTAAGTCCCATTTGTTTATTTTTGTTGTTCTTGTGATTGCCAGTGAAGTCGTCTTCATAAACTCTTTCCCAAGGCCAACATCCTTAAGCATTTTTCTCATGTCTTCTTCTAGGATTTTTATCATTTTTATGTCCTAGATTTAAATCTTTTATCCATCTTAGGTCAATTCTTGTAAGTGGTGAAAGGTGTAGGTTTTTCAGTCTTTTACATGTGGTTATCCAGTTTTAACTCCTCAGACTTTATTTTTTGATGTCTTACTGTTTAGTAAAGGAGCTGTCCACATCTCAGTCTAGGCAACTAGGAATTCTCTGAGCTGCCTGGTCATTCTGTAGAAGAAGTGTAGTTAGGTGCCTTACACACATGTAGAATTGAATCAGTCTGTTAATATCCAGAAAGATGTAAGTATGTTTGTTTCTCCCTGCTTGTAAAACAGAGTCACAGTGGATCATGTAACCCAACTTTGTTTCCAGTTTTTGTTTGTACCAAAGTAACTAGTGAATAATTTTTCCTTTTTCCTTCTGTTCCTGAGGTATTTGTTTTCATTTTGTTTTAGAGAGCCTCACTCCCCAAATTTCTCATTAGAGGACATCTCAATTCAACGAACTGTGTCATCACGCAGCCTCTCACAGGCGAGCTGGTGGTGGAGAGCTCAGAGGCTGCCGTCAGGAGCATAGAGCTACAGCTGGTGCGCGTGGAGACCTGTGGTGAGGACCTGTCTCAGGTGGCTCTGCCTCCCACGCAGTCAGCAGTTAAGAGGGTGTGAGGGGAAGAAAGAAAGCGTGTCTCTTTGTCCCAATAAATATGTTTGAGGAAAATGAAATTTGGAAGGGAAGGGAACTCTACAGAATCCTATAGACCAAAATAGAAAAGTAGATGAGTGTATTGATAGAGGGTCTCAGTGTTAGCTTGTTCTGACTGTTGCTGTTTCCTGACCATGTGCCATGTTCTCCCTTTTCAGGGTGTGCAGAAGGCTATGCCCGTGATGCTACAGAGATCCAGAATATCCAGATCGCTGATGGGGATGTTTGTAGGAGCCTCTCTGTTCCCATATATATGGTCTTCCCCAGGCTGTTCACCTGCCCTACACTGGAGACCACCAACTTCAAAGTGGGTAAGCTGTGTTCAGCTCCATCCCTCATGGGCCAGCTAGGATTCTGTGAAAGGTGAGGCCCTCAGGAAGGGCCTCTTGGTACCAGGACCTGCTGTGGTCACACAGCATGCAGGCATCTGTCTTTCAGTCGCTCAGCAAAACCTCATCAGGAAGGTGTTGTGCCAACCATTGAGGAGACAGCTCTGAGCAGTCCTGGCTCCTTGGAATGTAGGGACACAGACTATCCCCATGTCACCGTAGGCTAGGGCAGGTAACATGGAGTCCTATAAGGATAGCCCACATGTATGAGAGGCACGGGCATGGTGAGGCCATCTTCACTGAGAGGATGGCCTTAGAGTGGAGATCCAGAATGTGTGAAAGTCCCAGAGTGCGTGAATGCTTTGAGCTCTGCCGGCTTAGGATGGCGCGAGTTATTTTTCCATGAATCGGTATCTAAGTACTTTAACCACATGTTCTGAATCATGTCCTACTTTTTCCCTGTGCATGAAACTCACTGGTAAATCCCACACACGTGGGCGTTTGGTAATTGTCTCTGCCATCGTCCTGCTTCATTAAGAAATGGAAACTGGGCCAGGCATGGTGGCTCACACTTGTAATCCTAATACTCTGGGAGGCTGAAGCAGGTGGATTGCCTGAGCTCATGGGTTTGAGACCAACCTGAGCAAGACCAAGACACCTTGTCTTATGTCCTAGAGCAGCCCAATGGGGTAGAGGCACAATTTTTTTTTTTTTTAAAGAGACTCTCACTATGTCACCCTCAGTAGAGTGCTGTGGCATCACAACTCACAGCAACCTCCAACTCTTGGGCTTAGGTGATTCTCTTGCCTCAGCTTCCCAAGTAGCTGGGACTACAGGTGCCTGCCACATTGCCCAGCTATTTTTTTGTTGCAGTTTGGCTGGGGCTGGGTTTGAACCCATCACCCTCAGTATATGGGGCTGGCGCCCTACTCACTGATCCACAGGCGCCACCTGAGGCACAATTTAATATTTATGTGGTTAAACTGTTATATTGTAGCAAGAACCTACCAGTTTTGTAGCAAGAACCTACCAGTCAGGATATGTATGTCAGTTAGGAGAGAGGACAGGAGATACAGCTGTTCACCAAACAGGCAAGAGGACAAGGTCTGCTGAAAGACACCGTAGACAGTCAGACTAGACCAAAGCTAAGGTGCCACAATTCTCAAAAACTGTATGATTATTATCAAATCAAATAGTATTAGTATATACCCAAAGGATAAAACCCAGAGGTACCAGGTCAAATGTAGAGTGAGTCCCTGATCTTCAACCCTATTTCCACACCCAGCCACAGCCCTCTAACCAGCCCTGAGGTGCCACCCTGGAACTGCTCCCACTGTGACAAGCATCACATGGGTTTTCCTTTTACGTGTGTTATTCTGAAGTTTGTATTTTTTACTTCAGAATACCTCAAGTTTAGGTAGAGGATCTTGTCTGTTGATTTCTCAGCTTGGTTTTCCTACACAAATGTAAGAAAAGTACAAAAGAATTTTTTTGTCTGTTATGCTAAACATTTTGCATGTTATTTGTATTAGATTCCTCTAATTTTGCAGAGGCAGAAAGTCTGACAAAGTATCCATATAGTGTTTAACACACTACCTCTGATTCTACATGTAAGCAGTGCCTCATTCCACCATTAAGAGTCCGTGTGCCCTAGTGTAGCATGGTTTAGGACTAGAAAAATGTCAGATGTTGTTAGTTTGGGAGGTCTCTGCAGAAAAGCGGTAACCTGTAATCACGGTTTGAGTGGCTGTAGTCTCTTCTTAGGCTCTGGGATTGCTGTTCCCCTTAGCTGTGGAGGGGAGTTTGGAGCAAGGGTAACTGTTAACCATCAGCGCTGCAGTGCCCTTGTGCCCCTGCTGAGATCAGGCAAGGCTGGCTGAGGTTATGCTCCAAGTCTCAGGGTGGGGAACAGTGAGTCAAAAAGGCTTGGCTTCCTCTAGGTAGGGAGGTCAGGAGGAGGCACTGCATCCTGCACTGGGCTCAGCACATCTGCGTGTTCCTCCTCACCTGTGCTGGTGTGGACCACGAGTGACCTCAGATGCATGGTCAGTCTGAGACTGGGAATTCACATGCGTAGGTAGAATTGTCATCCTGACACACTTGTTTGGCCAAGTGTTTTCTGCTGGGAAGGAAAACTAGTGCCAGCACCCTAACATGCCTGTTCCCTGTCCTCTCCTGTTAATAGCCTCCTGCCTTCCAGAGGGCACAGCAAGATGGGTGATGGGTGGAGGAACAGTTTGAGGGAATGGTAGTCGGAAGGGTCCAGAGCAGTAGCCCTAGCATAGTGATGACAAAGAAAGGAAAGATCCAGGACAGTGCTGCTGGTGCCTGACTCCTGTCATGGTTGGTATTTGGGCAGAGGGCAACACCTCCTTTCCCCACCCCCCTAGAGTCCTGCCCCAGGAGCAGGGTCTGCTGAGACCTGTGGAAACTGGTGGCGACCTACTGAAGATATATAGAGTTAGAAACGATGGTAAAGAAAGAGACATGAGACAGAGTAGAATTAAAAGTGGGAGCTCAGGGGTCCATTGCCCGTTTGTGGGATTCCAGCAATGGCAGCGAGTGTTTGCTCCACTTTGCTTTTATTGGAGTCTGTTTGCCCAGAGGTAAGATGAGGGAAGGAACAAAGATGTCAGCAGTTTCTCTGATCGAGCATATCAGCTCCTATTATTATTATTATTAACCTTAAGGGTAGCCTTGAGAAATGGGAAATCTGAGCCTTGTACTGGGAGAACCTCCCGCTTGAGATCAAACACACAGATTTCTAGGGAGGTGTTAAACTCCACTAGTTCCCTGTGGAGTAAAGCACCACCAGGGTTAATCTCCTCTGAGGGATTGGTGGGAGGGAGGCATTTTCCTCCCATCACCACCACAGAGGATCTTCCTCTGCAGTAAGGGATCTAAGCTCTTCTGCCCATATCTCAGGGCTCGAGCTACTCCCTTGATCTCTGCCCCAGGCAAATGCAAATCTCCACAATGGGTATCTGCTTTGCCTGTTTACTAGGCAGCAAACAACCTAGTTAATGTATCTTTCTAGGTCTTGTCATAGCCTCTTCTATGGCCATTTTTCCTCAGAGTGCTCACAGGCCCAGCAGGGTGTTTGTAAGCTGTATCCCCAACAGGCTAGAATTTCAGAAAAGGCAGGAAGCAGTGACTAGCTTAAATGTAAACTATCTGACTTTTCTTTATTCCAACTCACTCAGCTTACTTTTTAATTTTCCTCTTTTTCTGGGGGAACTTTCCCTAGCCAAGAATGGTTCAGTCCTCATTCTCCCAGCATCCCCCGCACCACGGGGATGTTATCCTGAGGGCCCCAGCCACAGGTCAGACATTGTCCCTAAACTCCTTTCTACAGCCAGGGCTTTGTGGCGTGATGCTTGGTGTTCCCGTTGGCACTTGACCCTCTGCCCGCCCAGAGTGCCCCTGCTCCCCCTTCACACTGGAGAAGGACAGGGGACCATCTCCAGGGGGCTCCCTCTACACACACCCCTCCTGTGGTCAGCAAAGCCCACCCACAGCTGAGTGGGTGGAGAAAAGATCCTGTTAGCTGATGGTAACAGTTAAACGGGGGTTCCAGGTAGATTACCAGTATCCAAAGGAACAATTACACTGTGTTTCTGAAGGCATTTCTCACTTGATGATCGGCAACATGGACCCAGATAGCTCCAGGCCGGTTCAGAGTCTAACAGTCCATTAAGAACTGTAGGAAATGGGTGGCACCTGTGGCTCAAAGGAGTAGGGCACTAGCCCCAGAGGCCAGAGGTGGCAGGTTCAAACCCAGCCCCGGCCAAAAACTGCAAAAAAAAAAAAAAAAACTGTAGGAAAAGTAAAAATAAGCCCCAAAAACATAAATGGAGGGATTCTAGAGTATCCCCTTTAGTAAAGAAATAGGACAAGGGAAGTGTGGTTGAGGAAGCCTGATGGCTTACTGTTCCAAGATGAGAAGGCAGAACGTTACTTAGTTTACAGAGCAGTCAGACATGGTGTAGTTGTCATTATTGGTTTTGCTGCAAGTCAGGCTGACACTGCAGGGGATATAAATAACAGAAACCCAGGCAGCCTGGGGCTCCCTCCCTGATAGAGCTGGCACTTGGTTTGAGCTGCTCAGCATGAGCGAGCATGAACCTTCTCTTCTCTTCCCAGAATTCGAGGTGAACATTGTCGTGCTGCTGCAGGTGGATCACCTCATCACGGAGAACTTCCCGCTGAAGCTCTGTAGGATATAGCCCAGGAAGGGCGCAGGGAGCACACGCCGCCCTGTGGAAGTCCAGCAGGTTATCCCACTTCTGTGGGGAGCTAAGGCCAGCAGCATATGGCCATTTTCACGATGACTCTGCATCAGAAGTGACAGGGACTCCTGAAGTTTCCGTTTCTTCATTTCCTCAAAACTTCTGATTCCACCAGGAGCCTCTAATCAGACAGTTTCTGTGAAATGTAACAGGATTTCTTAATGCTGTTTGCAGGATTATTATTATTTCCAGTGGATCCTGACTTACCTGTTCTTCTAAAGCACAGTTGTAACAACAGTTTGGGCTTTCTTGGAAAAGGAAATCACAGGGACAACAGGAACCTCTAACTCGCTAATGGAGTAGCCTGGAACGCCAGTATTCGCTACTTAGTAAGTTAACAGACACCCTCCAAGGGCAGGTACAGAGTTGTTTTGGTTTTCGTATTTTTCCCTCCACTCTAATCTGTAGTTCTTCTCATATTTTTCACCATAACTTCAATTTTTAGGGAGCTAGAAAAAAGTATTGCTTGCTCTCATAGAACTGACGGGATCTGGCTGGTGCAGGAATGTTCCTGAAGTCTCCAGAACTGGCATAAAATCTCATGCTGCCATATTTCTTGATTGTATTTAAATGGAGCTTATATAAGGGGCACAAATGTACGTCTGTTGCTGTTGTTACTGGATGTGTCCTGAACCACTGGAGACCTGCCCCACGGTTTGTGGTGAAGGCCTCTCTCCCAAGGATAGTGCCAGGAAAACATCCTCAACTACATAAACCTGGCCTGTGTCTGATCCTCCTGAAGGACCTTTGTTTTGGGCCAGGGTGTTTGTTTTGGCCAAAAGCCAGTTTTTCCTCAGTCGCGCTTTGTGGTTTGAAGAATATGGTGAGTCTGTTGCAATACATTTCTTCCTTCAAATCCTGCTCGCAATTGATGGAACCCATGCTGTTCTGCACGCTAACTGGCCTTCGCTGTAGTCCTGGGCAAGGCGGGCTTCTGCTGAAGGCCTCCTGGGCTGTACTTCCCCACATTGTCCTGTAACAGTGGGGATTTGTACTGCTCAGGCAGTCAGTCCTTATTTACACGCTGCTTTATCCAGGCCTTCACCGGTGAAATTACAAAAATTACTGAGTCATTTGAAAGTTGGTTCCCAGAAAATACATTTCTAGTTTATAAATCTCTTTTATTCACGTGACATTAATAATTATGTCCTTAATGATGTGTTAAAACTGAGTAGCAGAAAATAAAGAGGCCATACTTTCTGGGAAATTAAAGAAGAAATCATTTTTAACAAAATAAAAATGTATATTGCTATATGATTTCTTTATTATATGGATTATATAAATAATGATGAATGCCATCCTGAGAGAGTAGTTACTACCTGAAGAACTGCCAGCCTTCCTTACCTCCTTCATCATTGCCTTCAGCCCTGAGTGGCCCGGATACCCAGCCCAAGCTGGCCATTTCTTTCTGCTTCTTGGCCTAACAACTCCTGATCAGTTATTAAAACTCAGATGTCTAGCTCTCTTGGATAGCAACAGTCCCGACACTGGCCTGGCTGGAGTTGGAGGTATCCATTGTTTGAGGCTCAGCATTGTCAGATTCTTCAGTTAGAGTAAGACATGAGGAAAAGAAGGGGGAGGTGAAGGAAGGAGGCTTGAACGGTGGGTCTGAAATTACATGCTGTCTTGGAAATGTCTCTTTTGGCAGAAACACATTTTGGATCTCGGCTATGAATGCTCCAGCAGAAATAGGGCCTGGCTCCCATTCTCAGCTGCGAAGGCTTCATCCATAATAGATTTCAGGAACCCACCCAGAAGTCTGCTGGTCCACTTTTGCCTGAGCTCACCATAATTCTGAATTACCTTTTTAGAAATTAGTGGGCTAAGATTTCCTCCACATGCTAATGGTCATTTGAGTGTTATACCTGGGTGCAGTTACCCCAGGAAGATGGACTCTTCTTTACAGCACTGTGTGGATGGGGCCCAGGTTATATATCCAGCCCTGCTCCTCCCTGGAGCTGATGACAGGGAACAAATCAACACTCCAGCCAGGCCTAATGCAGAGCCTGTGGTGCATGTGAGTTGTACAGATCACAAACTTGTTTAATCTTGAGCAGGCTCTGAGCCAGACCTTGGGTCCAGAGGACAGGACAGTGTGTAGACCACGCATTCCCTGTCACCAGTGCTGCTCTAGCCTAGCCCTTCCCAATAAAACTTCTCCAACCAGAGTACAAAGAAACTGGGTGTTTAACTGTTGCTTGCCATTAAGGTGATAGAAGAGTAGATTAAGTCTTTCCTGGGGAGAAGTGTCACCTTAGCACCGGAGATTCATAGTAGTGGCAGCATACTCCCTTTCAGCCTAGATTTTGGGAGGAGAGCTGCAGGGCCTGTGTAGGGAGTAGGACTGGTGCTGTCTGGTGCTGGTTCCTGGAATCCCTCAGAAGTGCCACTTCGGTGAGGGGTGTGACATACATTGTTGTGCTCAGGGGAGCTCCACCCTGGTAGTTTACATTGCTGAAGTTCTGGGAGATGCCAGCTAAGGATTGTGGTCTGATAGGAGGAGTAGCTATGTAAATGTTAGTTATTCTGGATGAGGCTATTCTAATTGCCATGTATTATAGCAACACTGTCAGGAGGAAACTATAATATTATTAAATATGAACCCCATTTTACAGATGAGGGAATCGTAGTCCAGGGAGAAGAGTCCATTTAACCAGCCTGATCATGACTGCACTCACCACCCCCATGCCAGGGTAGCAGTGTCCATTTAACATGGTGCACTTTGACCTGTAGTGAAACTTGTTCCCCACTCTGATTCATTTGGCTTTCACTTTGCCTTGGCACTGACAATGCTTCTCTGTTGCCTGTCTGTGTGTCACACCTTAGTTATTAGCTGTCACCATGTGTGTTAAGAGGAGCCAAGGGCTTTGCTACCTTCATTTGTGCTGATGGCCTCAGTTTTGATCAACTGAATCAAACAAAAATGAGGTCATGAAACTAAGGAAATCATTTGCAGCTGGATCCACTTAAGTGAAGTAAGTGATCAAAAACGATCTGAAAGTCCAAGCTAAATTACACTTGATCCTGGATTTCTTTTATGTGGAGTAAAACTATCAGGGCATTTAATTTTTTTTTTTTGGCCAGGGCTGGGTTTGAACCCACCACCTCTGGCATATGGGGCCAATGCCCCACTCTTTTGAGCCACAGGCACTGCCCAGGACATTTTCTAGATCATTTCAAAGCACTAAAATGTTCTTGGTAAATGACCTCACAGTAGCCTTGTGAGGGGCACTTATTATTCCCACCTTACACAGTTAAGCTGACACACAGAGCTGGGACTTACCTAAGCCACATAGCTCTGTTGATTCCTGGTTTAATATCTGCCCCCAACTCACCTACTTACTTCAACCAGGAGAGGATTATATTAGATAGCCAGTGCTATTGTGTGGGTGTGATCTTGTTCATGGAGACACAGTTCTTCATGAACCACTACTATTGAAGCCATTCTTTACAATTTCCAGCTCGTTTTCAAAAAAGTAGAATAAAGTTTTATGGAAAGAAATATGTTTTCGTTATGTTTATCCACACTAACTCATATTTGAACTATGAATAAAAAAGATGAAGTAATTGCAAGGCAGAAAAATTACCTGGGAAAACACTGTATGAAGATTAGGCCTTTTGAATATGAATAATTTGGAAACCCCAACACTATCAAAACTAGCACTTGGAGAGGGGGAAAATCATGAATGTACATCTAAGAGGTGGAGGTAAGAATAAGTCTCTTGGGCCAATGTCTTCATTTTGGCCACCAAAAACTATATTTGAGAGTATAAAGTGGCTATTCGGAAAAATGTGACTTTACTAAGAAACACAAATGCACACACCTAATTTGTAGAATCAGAACTGATCCAACCATACTTAATACAAAATGCAATCACATTATTAGTGTATACCATTCAGAGGAAAGGGCAGACTGACGTATTAAAGCTCCGCAAGGATCCCCGTCACCTCGTGATGCTCATCTGTGAATTTCACTGGTAAACTGGGGATGCCTTGGACCCTCCCCCAGTCCAGATGGGCAGGGTTCTGATTTTGTCAGGAGTTTTCTACACCCAACTAATCCCTTTAAAATCTTATATACAGCATATGAAAAATCCACTGTGGAGGTTTTAAGTACTTAGAAAAATGTAAAATGTAATTTGTGCCTTTGTCTACAAGATCTTGTCTGATTCTAGGGGGCACCAGCTTAATCAAAATGAACGGTTCTCAACCTGTGGGTCATGACCCACAGGAACTGTATTTAAGGGCTGTAGCATTAGGAAGGTTGAGAACCACTGGTCAAGACCAAGGGTTAGGATAACAGCAAATTTGGTTTGCTGTGACCTGCATCAACTGTCACCACCCCCAGAAGATGCTGGTCCCGTTCCCTTGACATACATCCAGCTGTGGCAGGCTAAGGATGAGGTCTGACTGAGAAAGCAACTCAAGAGAAAAGGGGCTACTACTGAGGTAGGGCCAGGGCTGGGGCTACTTTGTTTAGCAACGGCCCTGTAAGTTGGAATGTGGTCACTTCTTTCCACGAGTTACTATCTCCCACTTGGGTGGAGGAACTAGGGGTGTCCAATCCTTTTTCTTTTCTGCCACACATTGAAAGAAGAGTTGTTTCGGGCTACACACGAAGTACACACTAATGAAAGCTGATTAGCCAAAAAAAAAAAAAAGAAAAGCTCCCTGCATGCTTTTCACAATACACGACACCACAGATGAGCAAAGCAGTCCTCACATCATCTGCACGTGGCCCTCAGAACTAGACTACAACCTCTGGCTCTTAAAGGAAGGGGACTAGCTTTTCCGTCTGCAGATGTGTAACCACTGATGGGCCCAGATAAACTGCTGCATTATACGTGAGGAAAAGGATGCACACAGACTTAGCTGTGGAGAGGTGGTAGAATACACAATTGAAATCTTATTTAAAATTTTTAAAAGTTTAACATCAGTAAGTACTAAGAAAACCAGAAGTCAAATCCAAAATGTCATTATTTTAAATAAAGATTAGGCAGATCTAAGAAATGAGTATATTTTCACTGTGTTCCTTTGTATCTTATAACAAATATACTTTTCATCCTTGGAAATTTTATAGAAATCAATTACACTTGCAAAAAAGAAAATCCCAATAAAACTGTAAGTAGAAATTGCCCAAGCCACATAATCTACTACAGTGTAATAAAATTAGAGCCACCAAAAGGAAAATTAAATTTAATATGATCACTAATAAGTTTCATAACGTTTTTCAGAGAGGAAACCAAAACTTAATGAAAATTAGTATGCTACATGGCAAAAGGTTTGCAGTTTGGCCAGCCATTGTGTGTACAAGAAAATTCATAGCCTTAAATATGTTTATTACTGCACCAGATGAAATGAAAACTAATGACCTAGACATTCAGATGAAGTCTAGAAAAACAAGAACAAAACAAAAGAGGAAAGATTGTCAATAATAATTGTTAGGAAAGCAGAAACACTGGAAAATTTATAAATAAGGTCGTATGTTGGTACTTTTAAAAGACTACTTCAATTGGCAGATTTTTAATAGAATGAAACAAAATGCAGTGAGCAAAATATATGACTCTAGAAACAACTTCAGATAGAAAAGCACGTGATAAAAATCATGCTACAGTCTGTACACCTCCTATTAGGGTGGATAGCTTTGTAGGTGCTCACCTGCAGGTTGAGAAGGATTTCTCACACAGATTAGGCCTGCTTCAGACTTCCAGATTGTCAAGTCTTAGTGGGCCATGCCTCCACAAGCAGCCTTTTTTGTTGGGAAAGACCACTATAACCCCTCCCTGGTGGCTTTGCTGGGAGCAGACCTTTGACCCCTGCTGAAAACAGCTATCTTACCAGCTTTTTGTGGAGCCCAAGAGCAAGCTCACTCCACCCAGCTCTGCCTGCCGCACCTGCTATAGTAGAGAATAAGGACTGATGTGAAGTTTCAGGGCTTCATCCACCCCTAGGGCAATCAAGAGCTTGTTCCGAGGGACTACAGTGGATCTCAATTACAGGACTCAAAAACAACGCTGCAGCTTGTCTGTCAAGGGCCACCTACTGACAGGGAGGTCAATTTGCACAGCTCTTTTTGGCTTTTATTAATTCAGTCATACAGCGTGTGATTGAACCTATCACCCACAAGCATCATCTACTGCCTTAGAGATTAATCTGGGCATGCCATTATCTAAACAAAAGAAAAACCCAAAATAAGCAAAAGCTGCTCCAGATGAAAAGGAATCAGTGAAAGATCTCTGGATATGAGAAATGTCAGATTGAAAGAACACCACCAGAAGAAAACAATAACTTCGTATCAGTGGAAACCAATAAAAATGAGAATATCAAAATGACTGATAAGGATTCAAATATGGATTGTAAGGAACCTCAACAAAATAGAAGAGAAAATAGAAACCAAACACAAAGAACCACAAAAACAATGCAAGAAATGAGTGAAAAATTCACTAAAGAAATTACTTTTTTAAAATCCAGCAAAGCTTCTGGAAATGAAAAATTCATTTGAAGAAATGCAAAACAGTAGAAAGCCTTAAGAATATTCTAGATCAGGCAGAAGAAAGGCTCTCAGAGCTAGAAGACACACCTTTGAATTAAAGAGAAAGGAAAGAGAAGTAAGAGGAACAAACAAAGCCTACGAGAAGTTCACATAGAAAGACCTAACGTAAAAATGATAAGCATCCCTGAAGGCTATGAAGAAGAGACATAAGAACTGGAAAAGCTATATGAGAGAATACTTAAGGATAATTTTCTGGATCTCACTAGAAATCTGGACATCCAGGTACTAAAATTACAACTCATGAGAGATTTTTTTTTTTTTTGAGACAGAGCCTCAAGCTGTCCCCCTGGGTAGAGTGCTGTGACATCACAGCTCACAACAACCTCCAACTCCTGGGCTCAAGCAAGTCTCCTGCCTCAGCCTCCCAAGGAGCTGGGACCACAGGCGCCTGCCACAACGCCCGGCTTTTTTTTGGTTACAGCTGTCATTGTTTGGCGGGGCCTGGGCTGAATTCGAACCCACTACCTTAGGTGTATGTGGCTAGTGCCTTAGCCAGTTGAGCCACAGGTGCCAAGCCCATGAGAGATTCCTTAACGAGGCAATCACAACCACAACATATAATCATTAGAATGTGGAAAGTTAACAGTTAACATGAAAGAGGAAC
>CAUYTI010114038.1:0-23099 GCA_963575145.1 Galago senegalensis
CTGTGGTCCCAGCTACTTGGGAGGCAGAGGCAGGAGACTCGCTTGAGCCCAGGAGTTGGAGGTTGCTGTGAGCTGTAATGCCACGGCACTCTACCCAGGGGGACAGCTTGAGGCTCTGTCTCAAAAAAAAAAAAAAATAGACTCGCAATGTTTCAGATGATGGTTAGTGCTAAGATGGGAAGAGAAGCACAGCAAAGTGACAGCGTGTGACAAGACGGGGAAACTTAGAAAAATATGGGGAAATCTGACACAATGACGTTTAAGAGGAGATCTGAATGATGGGAGGCAGCGAACCCTCTAGATTCACCGAGGAACAAGTGTTCCAGGCCAAGGAAAAATTAGAGGCAAAAGTGCTGAAGCAAAGATTGCGCTTGGCATGTCTGGGGACAGCAAGGACCTCATTGTGGCTGGAGCAGAGAAAGCCAGGGGGAGAGTGGAGAGGGAGCGGCTGCAGGCTGGCTCCCGTGGGCCTGGGAGGCCTTGAAAATTCTGTGGCTTTTGTTCTGAATGAGACGTGCATCTCTGGGAATATCTTGAGTAGAGAAATGACCTGAAATGATGAACATTTAAAAAAAGGTATTCGGGGAGCTCTGTGAAATGAGAAATGTAGGGGCCGGGGTGAATGCAGGGAGCCTTGTTTGAAGGCTGTTATAAAAATCCAGATGAGAGAAGCTGGCTGGAACTAAGGTAACAGCAGTGGAGGTGGTAGGAAGCAGCTCCTTTCAGCTATATTTTGTGGTTAGTGTCAGGGATATTTCAAAGGCTGTGTCAATAAGAGCACCTATAGAATTGGGTGTGGAAACAGAGAGCAAGAAGGTCTAAGATAGGCTGGGCATGGTGGCTCACGCCTGTAATCCCACCATTCTGGATATTAGATCCCTCTGCTGCTGTGATCAGGAAAGGGCTCTTTAGCTCAAGATTTCGAGACCAGCCTGAGCAAGAGTGAGACCCCCATCTCTAAGAAAAACATAGCCGAGCATTGTCACGGGCACCTGTGGTCCCACCTAGTTGGGAGGCTGAGGCAAGAACATTGCTTGAGTTCAATAGTTTGAGGTTGCTATGAGCTATGATGCCCTGGTGCTCTACCAAGGGTGACAAAGTGAGACTCTGTCTCAAAAAAAAGTCCAAGATAATCCCAAAGTTTTTGGCATGAGCCAGTGGACAGATGGAAGTGATACTTTTTGGAGAGCAGGTTGACTGTAGGAGATACAGGTTAGAAGGGGAAAATTAAGCGTACTTTTTGTGTACGTTAAGTTTGAGATGCCTGTTAGATCACCAAATGGCAGCGATTAGTGTGATTGAAGACACGAGACTAGAACTTGGGAAGAGGTCACAGCTGGACACGCCAACTCAAAAGCTGACAGTTTCTATTTGTATCCTTGTCCCAAGGCCAAGTGAAGAAAGAATTTCAAGGAGGAAGAAATAATAAGGTCTGAAATGTGCTGTAACTCCGAGAGGTGACATGAGAACTGAGAAACGACCGTTGTCATAATAACCACCAAGAACAGTGGCAGTGGTGTGGTAGGGACCAAAGTCTAGGTCAAGAGAGGCATTTGACACTGCAAGTCTAAATGACTTCTGTTTCTTTTACGTTGAGATTTTCTATTATGGGGGGCAAATAGTGGTTATTAGAGGGGTCTGGGAAGGCTTCTCTTTAAGATAGGGGATATTACAATACGTCTTTATGTTTATGAGAATGATCCAGGAGAAGGAATTCAGTGATGTGAAGAGAGGAGAACAGAGCAGAGGGATCCCCTGGGCAGTGCAGGCGCTGGCCTCTGACAGGAGTGTCAACACTTCACCCATTTCAACAGGAGGGAAGGAGGAGTTCTTGGAAATAGGATCAGGCTGGCTTATGGCTGTGGGGAGATATGGAATCCCATTAGCTCCCTGAATATGAATCAAAGTTATAGCTTAGGGAAAAGATAACAGAAGATATGTTGGAAGTTTAGGAGAGAAAACAAGATATGGAATGTTCTTCTGGAGAGTGGAAGACTGAGAATGGATTATAGCAATATAGTATTCATGCCAGGAAGCCGCAGCGTTCCCCTTGGAGAGGGGAGCCGTAAATTCAAAGCCAGGCGAATCAGCATGATTCTGTGTTCATCTATCCAGTGCCTATGTAGGTCCAGAGCAAGGTTTGCCACCTAACTGGGGTTGGAGAGAGGTCTGTTAAGGCAGGTGCAATGCAGTGGGTCATAAGGATTGGTTGTGGGACCCAGATGAGGGTGGGTGGACAGTGTTCAGTGGATTATTGGAGCGAGAGTAGTACTATGGAGCCAGGCAGAGGGATGGTGCTTGCAGCTCAGAGAATGGGAGGCTCGAACTTGAGCCAGTGGAACCAGAACAGCCACTTAGAATGACAGCAAGGGGAAGCTGAGGAGAGTATGGTGGAAGATCTAATCATTGCAGCTGAGAAGCTGATGAAGCTGAAAGGCTGAGATATTGGAAGGAGTTTGAAGTAGACACTGAACTCACCCGGGGTATCAGTAGAAAGTGACGGTGAGTCAGAGGCTGCCATATGCACAGGGTGGTGAGGGGTAGCCAGTGGTTCTGCAGAGAGGATTAGCAGGGGTTAGAAGGTTGGTAGCGGTCTGTTACAGGGTGGAGGGAGGAACATTTCAGCCTCAAACAGCACCTTATAGGTGTCATCATCATACTACCTTATTCTACATTTTGTTTAAAACTATATTCTTATTCTGTGTCTCTGACAAGGCCCCTCTCTTTGCCAAGCTGTGAGCTCACAGAGTGTAGGGACTGGGGCCTCCTGATTTTCAGACCCCGAGGGTGCCTAACACAGTGCCCAGGTGACAGCAGGCAATTAACCTCTGCTGAATTAGGTTGCACCAAATGTGGAAACTTAAAGATCAAGTTGCTAACAACCTTAAAGGCTGTAATATTGAAATGAAATTTACACGTAGATTTATTGTGTGTACTAAAAACACAGCACTGTCAGCTAATCATGTAGTTCCAATTGTTTCTAGAGTTCCAAAGACATTAAAAATATAATTTGATCATAAATACTGCAAAGAAAAGCCTGGGGCCATTCTATTTGCATGGAAAGTTGCTGTTTCCTTGTGTCAGTATTTCAGGAATAAAAATGGCTGGCAAGCAGTACCACTGACTATTTTCTGACCCCCCCCATATTGGTTCAACCATAATTACTTTTTGAAAGCTGAAGAATAGTTCATTTTCATTTTGCAAAAAGATCTGTACCCCTGCCTTAACCAGACCTGAGGCAAACTGGACAAGGCAGAAATATTACTTTTTTAAATCTCCTCACCGTGCAACGGTATTGTATACGATGAATAATAAACGTCACAAGAAAAGAGAAATTTTGATTGAAACTGTAAACTCCAGTTAGCTTTGCTTCCATCACTTACTTCTGCAGCATCTAAATGTAAATTGTAAGGGTGAAGAATTGTCTTACGTGATCTCCAAAATTGCCTTTTGAAAGCCATGGTGCAGTGTCAGCACGGCAGTCCCACCACTGACAGAGGTGATGGGGGGGGTCCCTCTCAGCACTGCAGAACCATTGGCTACCCCTCACCACCCTTTGCAGCGCTGTGAGGGTAATTCCCATTCTCCTTGTGTCTTTCAATTACCACTGGCAAAATGCATAACTAATCAACTTAGATCAAAGATGCTTGATTTGTACTCTTTCCTGCTCATCTCTGTAACCTCTTGCTCTCTCTCTCCTTTTTTCTCCCACTCGCTCCTCTTTTCCTAGACACTCATAAACCAGAATCACTTAAAGATAATAGGTCCTTCAAAAATGCAACTCCACGGGATTTAATTAAACCGTAAGTCCCAGACTGGCCTGGGGAAGCTGAGGTAGTTAATGTACGTGGAATCTTTGTTCAGAGGGAACGTGGGATATGTCTTGGTCCATTTTGTGCTGCTATCACAGGATACCTGAGACTGGGTAATTTATAATGAACAGGAATGTATTTGGCTCAGTCTGGAGGCTGGGAAGTCCACCATCAAGGGGCTTCATCTTGTGAGGGCCTTCTTACTGGGTCATCCCATGGTGAGAGGCAAAACTTCAAATGATTGTGCACTGGAGAGGGAACAACAGGGGGCCAAACTTGCTGTTAAAGCAAACCCACTCTTTGGGTAAGGAGAGCACTTCCACAATAAGTACATTAATCTGTTCAGGAGGATTGAGACTTCATGACCTAATCACCCATTAAAGGTCTCACCTCTCAACACTGTTGCAGTGGGGATTAAGTTTGAGGACATATTTAAACTGTAGCAGGATTTTACTGGCTTCAAGGTGTCAGAGACCAGGAATCATATATTAAAAAAGAGATTTGGCTTGTTGCTGGTTGTATGAATTCAGTGAATTAAATGGAGGATTAGACAGCTAGTGGTCCTTACTTTCGTGTGTCCTCAGATACGGCACTGTCTTCCTGCTTCCATATCTGTAAAATAGACCTTGAATATGAAACTCTGTTGTTGCTTAAAAATAACTCTTAAACCTTGACTCCCCAATATTTTGCCGTTAGTCACAGGATAAATGACCATACTGGGCATATTTCAAGCGTAGATATTGAGGTAAATATGTCAGGGATTGTTTTGTGAATGAGGATCTCATACCCCACCCTAACTTCTAGGATCTTGGAGTAAGATAAAATTAAAGTACATTAAATGGAAATTGCTCTACCCCTTCCTTAACTATACCTAGTTTATGCAAAAACACTGTTTTTTAAAATTCTCCGGGATGGCAGAATTATTATAAAAGCTAATAACACATATTGACATAATACTTCGTGTTAGAGACTATATAAACAATTGACCTTGTTAACTTATTTTTGCCTCATAATAATGCTCCGTGATAAATAAATGTTGCCATTATCCCCATTTTATAGACAAGAACAGAAGAAAGTAAACTGGTTCAGGATTTCAGCAACATATTTGTTAGGGTTTCCAGGGAAACAGAACTAATGGGATATATGTTTGTACACACACACTTAAAATAAGTAATATGTTTACACAATCACACAATTATTAGAGGTCGAGAAGTCCCAAGGTCTGAAGTTTTTTTTTTTTTTTTTGAGACAGAGCCTCAAGCTGTCCCCCTGGGTAGAGTGCCGTGGCATTACAGCTCACAGCAACCTCCAACTCCTGGGCTCTAGCAAGTCTCCTGCCTCTGCCTCCCAAGTAGCTGAGACTACAGGTACCCGCCACAACGCCCGGCTATTTTTTGGTTGCAGCCGTCATTGTTGTTTGGCGGGCCTAGGCTGGATTCTAACCCGCCAGCTCAGGTGTATGTGGCAGACACCTTAGCCACTTGAGCCACAGGGGCTGAGCCTTGACTCACTTTTTAAATTATCTCTTCGGCTGTTCTGTGCAGAATAGTCTCTTGGGAACAAGCGTGGATGCAAGGCAGCTATTGCAACCATCCAGGTGAGAAGGGATGGTGGTGAGGTGGGCTGGGTGGTGGTGGAGGTGGTGAGAATTATTCTGAGCGGGGTTATACGTTGGAGGTAGCGGTGAGGAGCGTTCTTAATGGATTCACTCTGGTGGGAGCCAGTTCTGTTTCAGCGTCAGAGCTCTGCAGAGGCGCTCTTAGAACGCAGCAGATCAGTGTGCAGGAGAGCAAGTTGGACTAAGTGGTATCTAAGGTCTGTTCCTGCAATATGGGGATTTTAATCACATTTACGACAAGCTCCCTGACATATAACAACACTCAACTATTTTATGAGCTGTGGTTAAACTTTATTCTTTCTGCCTCTGAAGCTCAGTGTATTGTCTTTTGATCCGGGGGACTTTTAATAGCAACTTTATTAGTCTCCCGAAACAGAAGCCAGCAAAAACAGTGAATGTTTTTTCAGTGGAATCGGGACAACGACAAGATGATGTATAACAATACTACAAGAAAAATTTCAAGGGTGGGTACCTGTTAAGTAAACATAGGGGGAGAAGCCCACAAAGGAGAAAAAACAACACAAAAGTGATATGTAAACAGCCTTCAGAAAAGGGCCAAAGAAAGAGTTATTTCATTAAGCTGCGTCAGTGAAAAATCACCTGGCTTTATAGCAGGAAAAAAAAAAAACCTCTGCATAATCCACTTTGAAAGGTGCTTGCTCTCTATATTATGCATGACATTTCCAGGCTGCCAAACTTCTGATTGAGTTGGTGATTAAAAGACTATGCGGCACCTCTTTGTCTCTTTCTTCCCTTCTTGGAAGCAGCTTTGCCTCAGTTCTGCTCCCTGTGAATGCCGCATAAAAGTAAGAGGGAGAGAGCCAGGAGAGAGAGCCAGGCAACAAAGGCTTGATCTGTTAAGGAGGACCAACTAGCGGGGTCACGCAGCCCCTGTCGCAGGGAAGAGCTGGCAGAGGGCAGGAGGAACCGGGAAGGTTAGGAAAGAGCGGTTTCACCTGCAGCGTTGAAGGTCAGAGAGGTGTCAGGTATTAATTGTCCCCCGACAGCAAATAAAATAAAGCTTTGTTTGATTTGCTGGAGCTGGAAGAGCAGTAGCTCCTTCACAACCTGCGTGCTTATATCATGCTCCTTAATTGGCCTGCTGAGGCTGGAGAGCTGCTTGGAGGCAGGGGAGGGAGGCAGTGCTGGGGGTGTGGGGTGGAGTTTAACCTGCTGATTCATCACCATTGCTTTCCACGCACCCATAATAGGCCACTCTGAGCAGTCAGGCTGTGCTCCTGCAGGACAGGGGGTGGCCCAGGTGGGCTTTATTTAATTCGTCTGTGTGAAGGGAGCGACAGAGAGAGACAGAGTGGGTATTAATCGGGACTATGAGCTCTGGGATGGCTGCCTCCAAATCAATCCCAGCCAGCAGCTGGGAAATCAAATCTCTGTTTTCAGCTAGCTGACACTTTTCCTTTTTCCCTCCTGGTGGGGGAATATTAGAAGCTTTTTCTCACTTCTTCCCTGTTTGGTTCATCCTAATGAGCCCTAGAAATTCATAAGTCGGGAGGTATTTGCTCTGACTCGAATTTCATGGCACAGTCTCTGAATAGTGATGACTGGTGAGCATGTATCCGGCAGCCTGAGGCTCTTCTGACTTCATTTCAGGCACCAGCAAGGGTTTCTCAATACCTCCTGAGACAGGCGGCAAAGTCTGTGGCTATGCCAGTCTGGAAGCCATGGCCTCGTCAAACGGGTGACAAAGCACATCTGAAAGGGGGTACACCAGAGAACCAGGAGTGAAGGGCTCTCCCTCAGGGCTATCTGTGCACTGCAGAGGCAAATTAATTCAGGAGAATTTCCCTGGATGTTTGGTGGGGGAATGCAGGCGGTATTATTACGGGTCTCGAAATGATGTTTTGAAGAGGAAACGTATTAGTGTATAACATAGCAGGACTGAGGAGTAAGGAGAGAAATCCAATCCTTCAATGCTTCAATTCTGAGCCTTGGACAAAAGCAGCAGCCCCTGTACCATGAACTTGTATCGTCTCCACGCACACGTGAGTCTCCCCTTTGAGAAGCACTGTCCCCAAAGGAGACCCACCACTGCCTTAGGTCACCCCTGCTTGGCAGTACTTGGTTGTCAGGTGATCCAAATGTACTTATGTTGTTTTTGAGAGATCACTGAAATGAAAACATGCAGTTGGACAGTCAAGTTCATGAACTCATCCTAGAAAAAGTGAGTTCCTTGCTGACACTCACTATGGCCCCCTTTGAGATACTCATTGCTAAATATCACTACAGTCGCCTTGGGCAGCTGTGCACTGACCCCGGCACCTAGTCCAGCCTTCCAAGCAGTTTAGGAACTCTGTTTCTGAATGGCCCTCAGAGCTGTCATCCTAATGTCTGACGATTAGATTGGTGAATTCATCCTAGAAAAAGTGCTTGGAAGGGTGGGCCTTGAAGTGCCTAGCTCCCCGAGGGAAGTGGCTGTAGTGAAATTCCGGAATGAGGTATGTAGCACTTTTTTTCTAGGGTGAGTTTGTGAACTCAGTCGTCCGACTTTGCACACTAAATAATCTTACAAGCTGAAGATGACAAAAAGCATACGCGGATTCCCAGGAGTCTACGAGAAGAGGCAGTGAGCTGTGGGATTCCTCTGAAATAAACCCTAGGGCATGTACGCTACTCTTTGGGAGCCATGAGGTAGGATCTCTGGTGGGCAAACGTCTTTTTTTAGGTCTCCTGGGTACTCTAAGTCCATGCTCCAGTGCAATTACTCCATGTATACCTTACCAGCACCCCCATCAACTTCCGCCCTCTTTTGTTCCAGGGGGCCCATCCCAAACACCCTACAACATACATATAGAATGTACCAGGGGGAACGAAAGGGCTGGCAACGTCTAAGATAAATTTACCCGATTCAAAGTTTTTGAAACACGGTCTCAAAAATAACAAAAATAGAAAGATTCAGATGAGACAAAACGATTATTTTTCAGAATATGAAGCATTCTAATCAAGGGAACAGTGACAAAAACCTACAATATAATATTTGGTTGCTAAGTCCTGTGTCCTTTCCAGGATTGCAAAGCACCCCTTCCCCTTCTGTTACACTTTCAAGTCCTCTATCTCATTAGACATGTGTGTTGCTTTGAGACCTCATGAAAAAGGGTGAAGATGTGTCAGCCTGGATAAATTTTTATAAATGTGTTCATTCTGAAAACTTACGTAATTTTCCCCGTCCGATCTCTCTGGCCGTGTATATGTCAAAGTTGTGTTCTGTGTTCCTGCCTCCATGGGCCGCTGGACGACCTTAGTGGACCTCTAAGCTACTTGGGTTCATCTTCCTGTGTATAAAAAGAAAAGAAAGAGAGAAAAAGGAAGAACGTGTTTTGATCTCCGTCTTACCTGGGGAGAGGAGAGTGAAAGGGAGGCGGAAGCAGAGGGCTAAATTTACCTGTCGAGAAAAATTAGCAACAGAAAATAGGAGACGCAGCCCCGCACACTGCAGGGTCGGGAAGATGAAGACAAGATGAAGAAATGGTTTGCTCAGAGCTGTTTTCACTGGTCTTTTCTCCCCAGTGTTGTTGCTCCAGGGAGGTGAGTGCTTTGTCATATACGGGGGTGGCTCTGCCCCTGGATCCCGAGTGTGTGTGGAAGCAGAGTCAGTCACACGCCTTGTCTGCTGGCTCTGCTCCCAAGTAGTCAGGCCGGATTGAAACCCAGGAGAAGGAATCAGAACCCACGAGGGGGTAAAGACGGGAGGCTCCAGGAAGGAGCGATTGCTCAGTGTCAGGTGGCATCAACCTGAAAACCCGTTTGACAAAAGTCAAGCATGAAAGCTGGAGCTGATTTGTGGTCCGCCCCGCCCTGAGTTGTGTCTCTGCTGAGGGCGCTGTCTCTCCCTCCTGGGTGGGCTGCTGGCTCAGGTAGGGAGCAGGTCCCTTCCAAGATAGGCCTTTACGTTGCTTTTCCCATTTTCTGGGCTAATGAATAATGCTGAAAACATCAATAAGAATAACAGTAATCGTGCTTTTAGGTACATCACACAAGCAGGATATTAGCGAGAGGGAGGCTTCATTAGGGGAGCTTTTATTTTCATAATATCCATGAATAGCTGAGCTTAGAGTGAAACTCTTTCTTCCTTACACTCAGAGCTCTGAAACGGAGATGTCCAGGGCCCTCTGGGGAGCGCCTACTCTGCATTAAACTGCACTGATTTTTTTTTCTCTACTCTTTCTCTCAAATGTAAATTTTTGGCAAAGAAATCTCAGCTCCTTCTTTTCATTCTTACTTTGGATTATGGAGATAGAACACAACGGTCATGCTCCAGCCCTTACTTGAACCACCTGAAAAATATTTGCTTCCTGGGAATATTCACAGGGGCAAGTAGGAAAAGCCAGGTTGCCGTCCATTGGCCACAGGGGTGCTGCTGGCCGGCATCCCCCTGCTGCTATGATTCATGTTTCAGGAAAACGTAAACTGACTTTAAGTGAAGAGAAATTATAAGCAGGAAGGTAAATTCGATGCAAATACTCAAAATCATTCCTAAAGACATATGGACATATAGTTGTCTGCAATTTAAAATAGTTTAATACGGTGATTTGCACACGAACTTTCTGGACACCCTGTATATGTAAATTATAAATTTTCCAGGCTTGGTATTAGCCGAACCACAGTTGTTCTTCCATGGTGCTAAAAAGCATATACTAACACACACCAAAGTATATATTTTAAAACTGGGGTGTTCTATATGTCTTCCCCCAGTGACCTAAAGCGAGTTGGTCTCTAAGGCCAGAAACGCACATTTTAACAAACGTTAATGGAGTCCGTCGCGCCGAGCGACACTTTGCAAACAGAATTATTGACCCCATTTACTCCCAATGTGTTACTTCAATTCAATTAATTATCTTAGGAAAAGGATTCAGAGTGAAGAGCTTTAGAGAAATCTCTTCATCACAGCTCTGTGGCTGTGTGTAAAAGAAAAAAAATCTCTTCACATGCTGAATTAGGGAGACAAGTTGTGCTTTTATTAGGTGAAAAATTCCTATCAAGACAAGACTGCCCATGATTTCATAGGATCAGGATCCTAGGGGGTGTTTAATTTTGTGCTTTTGTGGTAGGTCACTTGGTCTCATAGCCTTGTCACGCTTGTGTGCAAATACCTGGGATGGCTCCGCCTGGCCCGGGATGGGTTGGAGCTTCCTTTCTGATTTGACTCTTGTGCACTTACTTTTTATATTTCTTGCACTTGGCATCTTAGCCTCAAGGAACAGGCGACATTCGCTAACCTTACCATTCATGTTTCTTGGTGTGCTTTTTTTTTTTCATCCTCCTACTTTTTCCTTAGCCCTAGAATCCCCTCTTGTTCCATTTTCTCTGCTGAAACCCTACTTTAAACCATTTTCCTCCTTGACATGAATCATTTCATCTTCACTCTTTTAGCCCAGTGGTTCTCTTTCTGGATTACACGTGAGTATCACTGGGGAATTCAAAAAATACCAGAGTTTGGGTTTCAATTTCACATCTCTGCTCTTTGCACAGAATTTTCCCCTCACTCTGACACGTGACTGGCAATCATCTTCCTGACCCTTCCCAGACACAGGTGGCTGATAGGTCCTGTCACGGACAACATGAAGGCCCTTGCTGATGTGTCCACATGAGTCTGGGTGTGAGCGGACGGGCGGGTCACTCCCTTCTATCCGGTGGCAGAGGGAGAAGTCTTCAGACGGGTGCTCCTCCCTGACACTGGGGTACGAGCCCACTAGACTATGCTTATGTCAAAAACCCTGAGACACATGGAATCTTCAAACTTCCAATTAGCAAGACCAGCGAGAAATACTGGATGTTTTAGGTAGTTGGACACGCCAGGTTTAGAATGTCCAGCCTAAGCAGCCCTCCCCACAGCTGTCCGCCTGATGACCTGTTTCCCTCCCAGCTTATGTTTCTTATTGGTCAAGGTTCACCTGTGGAGAACCGACCTCCCCAGCACTTCTGGATTGTCAGAGAGCCTCGCTGCTGCCAGCTGGGAAAACAGGTTTCATGACCCTTGGCGTGGAATTTTACCTAAGTTCTAAAGTGGAAGGGCCACCTGGCTCAGTGGGCAGGCAACCCCAAGAGAAAGGAACAGTGAGTGCTGGGAACCTGAGATGGTGTCAGTACATCTGTGCTTGCTCTAAAAGCAGAACTTAGATTTCTTTTTCCATCTTCAATTAACCTCCTGGCTCCCACTCTGCTCAATGAGACTATTCTCCAAATAACAGCCAGAGTGAGCTTAAAAAAAAAAAATGAGATTGTATGTTCATCTACTCTAATCTGCTAATCGCTTCTCATCAATAGTTTTGTGCAGACAAAAATTCCAGGGCCTGATGGTGGCCTACCAGGTGCGAGGAGTCCTCTCTGGATTCGTCTTCTGAAGCTGCCTCCTCTGCACGGGGCTCCAGCCACCTTCCCATCAAGCTGTGTCCCAACACACCAAGCTGTGGACACGCTATTCTTGCTGCCTGGAACTGTCACCCCAGACTCCTCCACGCACGGCTCATTCCCTCACTTCAGTTACTTCTCTGTCTCTTTCGGGTCCCCTCTGTACTGAGGCTTCTCCGAGCTGTGCTGTTGAGAATCAGAGCTTCCTTCATTCTCCCTGGATCTGTCTCTCGGGAGGGTTAGCCCCATGGGAACTGGGACTTCTTCTAGTTCACCGCTGTTTCCCCAGTAACCAGGATAATGCCCTGGATATGTGAGCGTCCAGTATTTACTGAGTGAATTAATTCTGGGATATGAAGTTTAGGTGCCAGAGGAAGAGAGGTAGGAGGAAGGGAAATGGCATTTACCGCTGAACGGGGTATGTCACTGTGAGTTTTCTCCTCTCTGTCTCGTGTGACAAAGAGATGCACTTGCCACTGCACACAGCTAGCTGCACAGCAGGCTCCAGGGGTCACAGTCCTCCCATTTCTTGTGAAGCAGTTTTGTGCAGCCCTCACCTCCGGAGTGGGAAGGCAGGGAAGGGAACTGATTTGAATAACATGTAAGAGGGCTTGGCCGGGGCATGGCGGGCTGTCCCATTCCCAGCTCCTGGTGGCTGCTTCTGGTCCGGCTTTCTGTGTTGTGTCAGTGACTCAAACCAGAACTCCTTGGGTACCCACAGGTCCTGTAGAAAGAGACTCAGGAGGCAGGCTCAGCCCAAGATTTCTGAGGCAATCCCTCTATTTGGGACTGGAGCGTGAGGCACGCAGCTTTCTGCTGGGCAATGAAAAGAAAACATTCCAGTAAGAGCTCACATTTGCAACATCTGTTACATTTGGGTCATTTTAGAAGGTAAAACCCACCTCTCAAGTTGATGAGGGCTCCTATCCTCTTACAGATGATGGCTTCCACATCTCTCAGCACCTGCCCCAGTAATTAATAGACTGTAAGGGCTGAGAAGAAACAGTCTCCTTATTAAGCTCGGGGAGCACATCTCCTTAGGGCGAGCTGACATGGATGAAAACAGGACTGTGGTTTGTCCCTCTCAGAAAAGCCTGGGAAAGAAAAACCTCCCACACTCCCGTCTTTCCATACGTGGCAGGAGTGAGTTAAGGGTTTTAATATTTCCGTTAACGTTTTCCTATTCAGATACCCTTGCTGAATCAATCCCTACTCCTTCTCCAAAGAAAAACAGCCTTATTCAAAGAACTTGACGAGGATTAAAAACGGAATGCTAAAGATACCGACCCAATCTCATTATCACTGAGACTTTTTCCCAAAGAGAGCTGTGAATAGAAGTGATAGCCCTTTTTTTCCATAGTATTTCTGAATAGACACATGAGGGAGGTCAGCGGCTGTTACCTGTCCTACACAAGTAGTGAAAGCAGGGCCGGTAAGAATACCTTCTCCACCTGTCTCCCTCTCAAAGCACTTCCTATAACACTGCCAGCCAGGGCTTAATAGATACATCTTGAAAAAAAGACAATCGCGTCCAAATGGGAACTGCAACTCTGATTTTATAAGACGTGACCCTCTCTCGTCCAACAAATTTCATTCTTTTTAAAACATCAAAACAAAAACTCTGCCCTCACAGAAAGCAAGCAGGTCTGAGCGTTTACTGCAGAATCTACGTGAACGTAGGCACAATCTAAATGGCGCGGGGTTGGGCCTAATTCCTGCTTGTACAGCTCTCTGTGCTAAAAAGAACACTTTGGCATATGCTTATCTCACTTGATCCTCGAAATAATCCCGTCTGAACTGGATACCCAAAGCCTTCTCGGCCTCAGAAAAGGTTTCAAAACCGATCATTGCCTCCTAAGCTAAGCGGATGCCAAGTCTTGTTCCAGAACATGGAGACAAAGTGTTCTTTGGGAAGGAGCTGTCGGGTCATCCTGACTTTTCTGCCAGCTATCTGTCTGGAGTGTTCCACTTGCTAAGACATAGTGACGTGTGCTACTCCACCGTGCTACGTAATCAGAATGGGGCAAGTTACGCTGTGCTGGAAAACAACCTCCAAATTTCCATGGCTCAACCCAAGAAGGTTTGTGTCTTGCTCACCAAGCTGATTATACATCCAGGTGACTCTTGGGGGTGACTCAGGGCTCTAGGAAGGTGAAGTCTCTGTAGCTGCATCACTGCAAACTGCACCTCCCAGCAGCAGGGAGGGAGGCACAGTGCTGGGAAGTCCATTTCCACAACTAAGGGCTTTGCCCTTGGAGTGACAAGTAATTACTTCTCCTCACCTGCCTGTGAAAGCATAATCTTCCTATGTTCCAGGAAGGAGAAGACGACCAGATATTGGTGGCATAGGAATTCCTACTACAATTTTTTTTTTTTATTTTATCAGTCAATAAGGAAGTATTAAATACTGGGCTTTAGTGCAGGGTAGACTTAGCCCAACCTGTCAAGTTCTTCCTCCACTAAAGAAATTACAAATATTATTCTATAATGGCAGAGATGATGACTTTTGGGGACAATTACCTTGGGCCCCCCTTTTTCTCTGATACCAGGCGATGGTGACCTTGACATAATGCCAAGGGCATCCAGTATGGCCAATGAATTCAGACGGGGAAGGAAGCTGGCCGGAAAGTTCTGGGGGTGTGGAGAATAAATAGTGAGGTGATTGTGGTTTCTGTTGTCCAGTGCATCAGCGAATGCTGTGAAAACACTTTTTAGTTGGGCGGTGCCTGTGGCTCAAGGAGTAGGGCGCCGGCCCCATACACAGGAGGTGGGGGGTTCAAACCCAGCCCCGGCCAAAAACTGCAAAAAAAAAAAAAAAATACTTTTTAGTTAGGGCCTTTCCTTTCAGCAGTTGTGGACAACTAGGAAACAGTTAAACTTAAGTGTTTTTCAACCTTTTTAAAAATCTCGCTGGACCCTTGGACCTATGGTTAAACTGTGGCACACTTAAATTATGTTGATTGCAAAAAAAAAAAAAAGAAAGAGAGTACAAAGAAAGAATATACTTACTGAGCTTTGAACTTCTTTCGAAAATAATTAATGATCTTTAAAGATTTTTGTAGCACACCTCAGATCCTCTCACGGCCCACCAGCTGAAAATCACTGAGTTAGAGGGACTAGGAAGGGGATGAAGATGGAATTTTGTAGATTTTCCCTTCAAGGGTTGTGACTTTGTGCCTGGGACCAGATTGCTGCCTCTTGCAAAGGTGGTTTTGGCCTCCTCTAGGTTCATCTCACGTGGGCTCTTAAACTTGGCTTAAAAAACGTCAGCCGCTACAGGAGAGGGTGTTGGTTCTACCCCAAAGCTGGCTGCCTCTTCCTGGCCTTACTTCAAAACGCAGCCCTGGGGCTCTAACTCCGGTCCTCACTGTCAGATCAGCACGAGACTCACCCCAGTAGCTTGTAAACTCCAGATTCCAGGGCTCCCCTCTCCATCGCGCTGGATCGGGGCTGGGAAGCCTAAGGAATCATATTTTAACAAGCATCTCCGTTTGATTCTGATGCTTGTTGGCTCACAGATCACGTTTGAGGAAACACTGAATCGACTAAAAAGACACAGATTGGTTGGGGAACGGTCAGAATCTTGTGAATTCCGAGCAGCCCTCAAAAATATCCGCACTGTCGTGTTATTTGTTCAGTACAAAGGGCCGGGGAAACAGTCGGGATAGTAAATGCACAATAGACTTCCCCAAACTTGACTGCTGTGCATTTTCTCAATAATCTCTGCAATGGTTTTAGGCGTTTCTTCTAGTTAATACTGAGGGCTTTCCACCCACCTCATTCACTCGTGCCCTTTCGGATTGTAGA
The DNA here is from genome assembly GCA_963575145.1 of Galago senegalensis. Taxonomy (NCBI): domain Eukaryota; kingdom Metazoa; phylum Chordata; class Mammalia; order Primates; family Galagidae; genus Galago; species Galago senegalensis. Next base: position 15,604 of record CAUYTI010114038.1, read on the forward strand.
AAAGGACGCTTGGCCCTGGGTGAGGACAACGGGAAGCAAGCTGAATGAATCAATGGCATATTTGATTTGAAAAACATGCATTATGCTCTTTCCAAGTAAACCGCACAGAAACATGTAAATGAAGCATAAAGCTCTTCTGAATTAGACTCTAAGCCTTTTTCTTTTTAGCATATAAACTGCCACCGAGGATGTGATAGGAATGCGTTTTCTACGATTTTTCAAACTGTAATTACATTGCCCAAGTAAAACTCAAATACTTGATATGGTCCTGTTGCAACTGTACCAGACAGGTAATAATTGGAAAATTTGACGCAGAGTTTTATCTCTCCAACGCTAAACAGGAGGGTTACTCCCAGCATACAGAGGAGTTGGCTTTCAGTGTAAGCACGGGGGACCTGGTGATTCTCCATGATGTTAATTTTGCATCTGGAAATATGTGCCAAAGCTGTAGCACCCTTCTAAATATATAAAAGACAAGTAATTTCTCCCCCAGCCTTTCCCTAAAACAGCTTATAATCCCTGCATAGCATTCAATCGTTCCCCATCCCAAACTCAAATCTACCGTATTTCAGGTCGGAATGGAATGCATTTAGAACAGTCCATTAACTTAAGTAGCAGTGGAATAAAATGAAGTGAAAAAGAGAGACTTATCTAGAGAGCCCCGTTCAATTGTGTCTCCAAGAGCATCCCAAAAGGGCACACAATAAAAGTTTTGTAGAGAATTAAAAGGATTTCAGCTGCTCTTCCCAGCCATCACCACAGTAGCCTTTGTTAGTCAACTTTTTTTTTATTACTATCTTTATTATTGTTTTTTTATTCAGCAGTTCTAAGACTTACATTACATTAAAGATGCACGCGCCTACGCAGAAGAAGATGAAGTGCTTCCTTAGAATTCTCCTGAATTGATAATACTTCTCTGGGGACAATGCAAGTTAAAAAGCTTCTACCGAGGCACATCCTATGTGAGTTTTAGGGGAAAACTGCAGAATCACGACTTGAGGACAAAGCCCCTCATCAGCTGAAACTTGATGGTCCAAGGAAGGTGCTCAGAAGAGCGAAAGCTCTGAAATAATTTCTGATAAGACCTCTCATGACATCTTCAGCCTGACTTTGCATTTTCCGCTGGGAAACTTTGATGTTTTCTAGTGCCTGGGAAGCCAAGTGCTCTGGCCCTTTGATGGTTGCTCATCTGTGCTTGAATTTTTTATAGGTTTCACCCAGACCTGATGCATCTCGTTGCTCTGTCTATCAAAAGAAATATTAGTTTATTTCTGCATGCCGCCTTTCACTTCTTATTCCCACGCGCGTTTGATTACAAGAGATCTTCTGTAGCACGATGTTGCAAGCCTAACGTGCAGTGATGGTTTCTGAACGCATTTATCAACTCTGGATATTCCAAAAAGGAGTATAACGAAAAACAGCATAGCTTTAATCTTCAAACCAGAGACGGCATTCAGCATCCTCCAGTAAGTCAAACTGGAAATGGTCTCACACAGTGGAAACGTGTAGCCAAGGAAGAGATGAGGCATAGGGATCAATAGCTCAGGTCTGGGATCTGACAAGTTTCAGATCTCTGCTCTAATATTTACCAGTGGTCTTCACCTTGGGCTTATGCTCTTTGCGCTCAGTTTTGCCCAGGTGGAAATGGGTAAGATGAAAGTCATAACAGGGAGGGGTGGAGGGAGGGTAGTTGGAGGGACCACACCTACGGTGCATCTTACAAGGGTACATGTGAAACTTACTAGGTGTAGAATATAAATGTCTTAACACAATAACTAAGAAAATGCCGTGAAGGCTATGCTGACCAGTTTGATGAAAGCATTTCAGATTGTGTGCAAAATTAGCACATTGGACCCCATGATTGCATTAATACAGCTTAGTATTAGTATTAGTACACAGCTATGATTTAATAAAAAGAAAAGAAAAATAAAAAGAGAACAGCAAACATAAAAGACAAAACTATAATAAAATAATAAATAATAAAAACTATAATAATAACAATAACTAAGAAAATGCCGCGAAGGCTCTGTTGACCAGTTTGATGAAAGCATTTCAGATTGTATGTCAAACCAGCACACTGTACCCCATGACTGCATTAATGTACACAGCTATGATTTAATAAAAAGAAAAGAAAAATAAAAAGAGAACAGCAAACATCAAAGACAAAAAAAAAAAAGAAAGTTATTAACAGGATGAAATAACTGCTGTATCAGCTAGATTTCCGAATGTGTTAGGGTTCAAACACGATGAAAATTAGAGTTTTAACTAATTGTCTCACCTGTAGTCACTCAGGCTGCCAGAGGCTCCAATGTCTTCAATGTGTAGCTCTCAGGGTTGCTTTTGAGCAGTGTTCTTATGTATTTGCTCATTATTGCTCCCCTAAGGAGAAAAAATTAAATTAATTAGACCTCATTCATTGGAATCAATTAAACCCAATTAATTTAAATCAATTAATTAAATTTAACTTCTCCCCAATCAGAGAAATTAAATGCCAAAATAAATAATATTTCGTCAGGTGTATTTGAGATTTGGAAGGCTACACACCATTGCGATATCAAAGGATTTTTTTGTGGCCCCCAGACAATAATGTTCACTCATTTGGAGCCATATTATTTTCTCTGAGAATGGACGTGTTGGAAGTTACCTTGTTCTAGGATGCTGGAGGAAGACAGGAGATTGAGGGAGCAAACCTGGGAGGTTGGTGTGGACTGGGCCTGGACGTAGCAGACATCACTCCCATCTGTAGTCCATCAGCTTGAATTGAGTCATCCCTGACCGCAAGGGACCCGGGCAATGAAATCTAGCTGTGTGTCCAGGAGGAAGAGAAGACTTATCCTTTGGTGAATAGCCAGTGGTTTCCTTTACTGCTTCACTTGCTTTGTGTGACTTGCTGTGAGGATTTAATTAACACTCAATAAGGATTAAGTGTTTAGTATCACGCGTCTAGTGCATTGTAAAGTTTTGAATCTGAAAAAAGGGCAACATTTAAGAGATGTCAACTCAAGATGAAACAAGTCCACACAAGAGAAAAACTCAAGTCAATTCAAGATGGGAGGAGGGAGGAGAAAGGGGGGTGGACGTGCTCTCACTTAGTGGGCACAATGTCAGGGCCTATGGCCCACCTCCTGGGGGCAGGACACCACTACAACAGGGACTCCACCTAACAGATGCAAACAGCATAACCTAATTCTTTGTACCCTCAAGTTAACCTGAAATTAAAAAAAGTCATCTCTCCATCATCTGATCAATCAGAAAAAATAAATTAGAATTGAAAGGCACATTGGAAATGGCGCGGCCACTCCCCGCCCATGGATTTCTGCTTGAAACCCTCAAGGCAGTGGGTTTCCTGGCTAGGCCTTGATTTACCATGATGTTTTTTATTCCAGGCAAAAATCTATATCCTCAGACCTCCAGCTGTCCAACCCTACCCATCATTTAGACTGTTTTCTGAAATTTTTTACTCATTCATTCATTCACAAGATGTTTACTGAGTGCTTACTGTGTGCCCGGTGGCCTGGTAGCCTCCAGAAACTCGAAAACAGATGTATGCTCCTTCCATTTAAAGACTATTCTTCCCTTTAAAAAGGGAAGTGATCAAGTGATCCTTTAAAAAGGGAAGAACCTCGGTCTCAGCCAGTCTTAGATCCTCAGCCCCTAGCCAAGCATGAGCCCGAGGTGCTCGATATTTAGTTGTTGAAACAGTGGGTGTGATGGTGGACACACCTAAGGCAGACGGGGAACGTCAGGGTAGAGAAATTAATTCTGTTAGGGAGGCAAGGACCCGGCTCTGGGAGAGCGGCCAGGAAGGACGCCTGACCCCGCTGAGGAAGGAGGCTCAGGGGAGGCATCTGAGCTGAGTGTGGAAGGATGTGAGCATGTGTCATGGTAAAGCTCAGGGGACGGGGATTTCTAGAAGGGGAAATGGCAAGTCTGAGGCTTGGAGGTCAGGGCTTGTCAACGTGTAGTAGACCAGTTGCATAAAGTCTGCCCCAAATTCTTGTTCACAGGAAACTAAGAACATGACTTTGTTTGGAAACAGTCTTTGCAGATGTCATTGCTGGGAAACCCAGAAGTTAAAGAAGGCCAGAGAAAATTCTCTTCTAGAGCCTTGATGATGCCTTGATTTTGGACTTCTGGACTCCACAACTGTAGGAGAGAAAGATTCTGCTATTTTAAGACACCCAGTGTGTGGCACCTTGTTATGAAAACCCTTGGAAACTAATACGGGGTCTTATCAAAGTATAGTCAATGGAGGGTTGGGGAGAGGGGGTTGAAATCAGGTCACGTTGTCCTGTGAAACTCTTGATGGCTCTGTTGATAAAAAGAAAATGACAAGTCTTCTAACGGGTTCAGCAGACGCACACTCTTGTTGTCCCTCGTGCAGGACGGATCCCCCTGCGTCACTGGACGCGTCCCATCAGTCGCCCCCCTGCAGCTCACTCTCATCCTTCTATTCTGGGGAGCTGAGCTCTGTGCTTACTTACCAAGAATCAGTTGTGTCTATTTCTACATTTGTGTTTGTCAATTATACTTGGACTTTCGCAGCTTTGTTACAATATAGCAAATTTAATGAGTACATTATGAGTATGGAAGGAGGGTTATGTCTTCAAAAAAAAAATAAAACATTTGGGGAAGACTAGAGTTCGATCGTCAAATTGCAAAAATCAGGAAAGCTTGGGCGATCGCGTGGCTTTCTAAGAAACTGAAACCACCCATCGTAAAGGACGAACTGTAGGTGTGGTTTCTACAAAAAACTCTGAGGAAAGTCAGGCCATCCGAGAAGCACACAGGAGCGTATATTTGCATGCTTGAGTTTTAAATAAGATATTTAACATAATACATACTGCATGTATTATTGTTTTTTAGTTTTCTGCTTGAACCAAATTTTATTCTTCAATTTTTCTGATTGTCCTGAATAGGAGTTTTTATTGTGGATTAGTGAAGTGACTAGGGTAGAGCTGTCTTCAGGGCTAATGAGAGCTTTCCCTCAATCACGGAAAGAGAGGGGCAGACTTCCTGTTCATCTGACAAGTGTCTGTTTGGCTTCAGCAACTGGAATTTGGATTCCTGGTGCCCTGCGTTCCGAAAGGGGACACTTGTTCCCTATTTAAACAGTGTCATAAGTGGTGCCTCCTTTCTCAGGCCTGGGACTCTATTTCTCCCAAGGTCATAAAGTCTGCTCCTGTGGGAGCCAGAAATGGCTCTGAATCTCGTCCCACCAACACAGAGGGGATTTAGGCCAGCTACCGTGTGCTAGAAGCACTACTTTCTTTTCTTTTTTTTCTTCCTTCTCTGTCGTCTCCACGTCTTGAGAATATGCGTTTCCCGTGCTAATCTTTACCCATGATCTCTTAGAATGCCTTTCGTCTGGAACGTGGAACAGTTTTGTGTGCAGATTTTTGTTTTTGAGTTTCAAAGTAGGAACTGTTTGATACACATTAGCTTTGTTTACGTTCCCTGAACATAAACCGATGGATTATTGGGGAGGTGGTCTAGCATGGACAGTAGGCCCAGGAATAGGGGACTTTAACCTAGGTTTGAAATTTTTTTTCCCCACTTTTTGGGGCCGGGCTTGAACCCACCACCACCTCCAGCATATGGGGTCAGTGCCCTACTCCTTTGAGCCATAGGCGCCGCCCCCTAGGTTTGAAATTTTTTGCTGGATAATTCATCAGTGAATAATTAAAAAACTCTGAATCTGTAAATACTGTTTAAATGACTATCATCTGCATCAGACACTGGTAAATGCTGGTGTGAGACAGGCACGAATAACAATACTCCACCATGGTTTTAAAATTCTGGAGGTTTTATATTAACACCGCTTTCTTCTGAGATCAAACCCCAGATTGCCAGGGACAGTGGTTGTAAGCTTTACAACCCTGGAAGCCCTGTTGGAATATTTAGTACCATATAAACGCTATCAGCAGAAGGGAGCGTGCTAAAATTTAGGTCCCAAGATTTAAGAACGCACTTTCCATGTTTGAAACCACCAGTTCCCTCCCTATTCAGAAGGATATAAAGCGATCGGGCATAATATTCCCTTTGTGTGAGTGTGGTGTGTTGTGAAAAGCATGAACAGAAAAAACATCTAATCTCTGCCCGGAACAGGCTCTGTGACCTTGGGCAATACACTTTGAGTCTGGGGTCCCCATGTCCTCCTTGTCTTTCCATCTCCTTGTCCGCCATCTCTTTCCATTGTAAAGTTTTCATTTATTGTGGAATTTCAAGGCCATTTGAAGGACCCAGAGCGTCCTTTATCGACTCTCTGAATCACTTCATTCCCCTCCCCACATGGCATGATACTGATACCGGGAAGTATGGTTTTTGTCACAGAGACATGATATGGTCTAATCTGCCTCCTTTCACCCCATTAGTGCTTCTGGTTGAGGCAGGAGGCAGGAAGAGGCCAGTGTCTGCTCGCTGATTCAAAGAAAAGCTGATGGAACTGGAAATGTTTAGCCTGGACCAAATGTTTAGCCTTGGTCCCATGGTGACCAAGGGGGAGGTAGAAGGCAGCCTGAGGTGTCTGCAGGTGGGCCGTCAAACACAGGCACGTGAAGTTCAAAGGCGAGTGAGACGTGGGGACGTTTTGTCTTCAAGAAGTTCATGAAGTCCCAGTGAAGACATTAGTCCTAGTGCAGCAGGAAGGATTGGGCGTCAGACAAGCCAGGCAGAAGAGAAACAGGAGTGCGGAAGGGAGAGGGTGTTTGTGTGTTTCCCCAGAGAGCAGAACACTAAGGTTAACAGTTAGAGGGCACAGATTTTTGCTCGCTATGAGAAAGGACTTTCTAGTAACTGAGCAACTTGCTCTTGGAGGTGCACCTCTTGGAAAGGACATGGAGACCCTTTTGCTTAGCACTAAGTAGCAAGATGCTAGACACAGCCACTGGGACCCACACCAGGTGGGAGGGTGGGTCATGTTCTCAACTTGCTCGGAGCTACTCAGACTCCAGGGGACGTCTTTCAGTTGGCCAATTTTCTTTCAGTGGATTCATTTTATAGGAAGGCACAAGGCAGATTTCATGTTATCAAAGGAAAATCGCCACCACCATCGTCACAAGAGAAAAAGGAGCCTGTTTTAATGTGAAGGAGAGCCACGATTTTCTGGAGCACTGCTAACTCCATTAAATAGCTCCTGTGGTCCATAGATAGAATACACGGCCCCAAATCAGGACAGCGGACAGAGAAAAGTCCAAGGAAACCTCATTCTGTAGAAAAGAAGGGGACTCCACGACTTCTGAAATGGGGGACTCTGGAAGGAAGCCAGATGGCATAGAGGGGGCTATGAATTGGTTTCACAGTAGTACTGAGTACACTGGATAATTTTTTCCCCATTCTTGAGATACTTTACTAAGAAGAATATTTCCCAGCTCCATCCTCACACATGCATGTGAAAAATGAAACACAACTATAGCCTAGGATGAAGGAGGGAAGGGAAGGGGATGGAGAGGGGAAAGGAGGGAAGTGAGTTGACAGAGGGAGGGCTGGTATGGGGA
>CAUYTI010114041.1:0-17062 GCA_963575145.1 Galago senegalensis
CATTACAGCTCACAGCAACCTCCAACTCCTGGGCTCAAGCGAGTCTCTTGCCTCCGCCTCCCAAGTAGCTGGGACCACAGGTGCCTGCCACAACGCCCAGCTATTTTTTGGTTGCAGCCGTCATTGTTGTTTGGCGGGTCCGGGCTGGGGATTCGAACCCACCACCTTAGGTGTACGTGGCTGACACCTTAGCCGGTTGAGCTATAGGTGCCGAGCCTTCATTTTTTTTTTTTTAGTAAAGAAACAAACTACCATATTGTAATGTGTTAAAAGATTAAAAGGTTTATAAATTTTAAAAAATTATCAGTTCTTCCCCACCCATTCACTTTCTAAAGCATGCTGTGTAACCATCCATTGTTGGTACATATACCTAAGAAATAAGATGGTAGAATTGCTTCACTGGTACAGATAGAACAGACAGTTCATTCCAGACTGAGATATAAAACTGCAAAGGCTGTAACTGGAAAGTCAATTACCTGACTCACTCACACTGAAGTTACAGAAGGGAAATGAATGGATTTCCAGGGAGGAGCTCTTTGGAGAGAGCCACACTAGTCATCACCTCTCTACTCACCACCCTCCAGCCCCTAACCTTAGTTCAAAGAAGAAGAGAAAAGAGGGACTTTAAGGAAATCACTCAGAGAATGAAATATGCATCCTTTTCCCTGTGCCATTGAGGGCAGAGATGGCAGATACAGTGGAGAAATGGCTGGATACTACCTGAGGAGTCTTGGGGATGGGAGACAGGCTAGGAATGGTGGCTGGTGGCTTTGCAGCAAAGTGGAGAGTAGAATTGACCCGGACTTCTCGGTTTGCTCAGCAAATAATGCTGAGTGCATTCTACTGACCAGGTTTAGGCTTTGCGGGGAGATATACTGGTGGGGACAAGGGTGGGAGGATGGCAGATGTAGGACCTCAGAGCACAGCAGATGTAGTGATTTGTCAGATTCCCAAGACTAGGGCAGAATGGAGACACTTAATTTACGGTGGAGAGAAGGACAAGGGAAAGGGCACCATGAGGCAAGGTTTCTGAAGAGGTAAGAAAAACACCCACAAGAGGAATAGCCAGTCTACACTTCCCGCAGAGAATGCAATGTCTTGACTCGTACCTGTAATCCTAGTGCTTTGGGAGGCTGAGGTGGGAGGATAGCTAATGACGGGGCTGGAAAACTGAGAAGGTACTTTTTTCTTTCCCTTTCTCACCTGAAGGACAGGTGAAACCTCAGGGAAGACATAACAAAGACAAGCTAGAAAGATGGAACTGATCACACGTTCTGAATGTCTCTTGCTCTTGGTTGGCACTTTGGCTGCTTTGTGATGCTTGTCTGATGGGATGAACTAGATTTCTGTTTATGCAGAGTTCAAGTCTTTAGTCTGGTCAGGCCATGGGTGCTGTGACTTCCAATTCATAGTTATTGTAAGGCACAGAAGAACAGACCAAGTGAATCCCCTAGGACCTTGGGTTTTAGACATCCTCCTTTTTGGTGGTAGCTCTTACAGCTCTCATAATAATCATGACCAATCAATGACCTGTAGTGTAATAACTCCCTATTTTTTCTTTTTTTTTTTTGGCCTGCCAGTTCACTTGCTTGAGAAGCCCAAAGTAGGCAGGCAGTAGTTACAGCTTCAGGTTTAATGGAACTCCTACCATATTACCTGATGGGAGGAGTCTCCCCATAGTAAGTAGGGCCTCTTAGTCTGGCAGAGCCCAAGGTCATGGGGATTCAAAGCCCAAATTCCTTAAGTAGGTTGCTAAGAGTTATGGTGAGAAGTTTCACTCTTTGTTTTGCCTACCTATGAATTCTAGTTATTAAGAAAAGCAGCATTCTATGTCATCCACTGTTAATTTGGACATAAACATCTTGGAGGATGGAGACCCAACACCAAAAGGCATTGTGCCACACTGGCACCTTACCTGAACCTTCAACAAGTCTTTGCTATCCTATCAGGATGGCCGCCTCTGGGTGGTATATATGGTCCCAGGTAAAAGTGGTGGTTCTCATAGTCGTGAACCTATTGTTACATCTTTGTTGCTCTAAAATGACTCTCTTTAGCCAGGCACATATCTTGACTGTCTTGACTCGTACCTGTAATCCTAGTGCTTTGGGAGGCTGAGGTGGGAGGATTGCCTCAGAAGGCAATCAGAAGGGAGGTCAGAAGTTTAAGGCCAGCCTGGAAAACCTAGTCAGACTACAATGCTATAAAAATTTTTTAAAAATTTAGGCAGGTGTGGTGGTGCATGCCTGTAGTTGCAGCTACTGGGAAGGCTGAAGTGGAAGGGTTGCTTGAGCCCAGGAATTCAAGGTTACAATGAGCTGTAATCAGACCACTGCACTCTAGCCTGGCTAACAGCAAGTACTTGTCTCAAAAAAACAAAACAAAACAAAACAAAATAAATAATAAATAAAATGAAATAAAACGAGTCTATCATTCTGAAGTATCACTGTTGCAAGGGAGATCATGTTCATAAGTTAGGCATTTTGACTATGGTGCTGGCAGAGGCCCTGTGGGCAGAGATGGCAATTCTACGTAGGGAGTACATACCAGTCCTAATGAGGAGGAATTGTTTTCCCATCTTCATGGTGGAAGGAATATGATGTAATTGACCTGCTACCAGGTACTGGTTGGTCTCTCCAGATATAGTACCATATTAAAGGCTTGGTGTCAGCCTCTTCTGTAGGCAGATTGGACAATCAACAGTGGCATTACATAAATGAGTGTTGGCAAGCGGGAACTCATGATGTAGGTTCTCTGTCCCCACCACCTTCTCCATCTGTCTCAACACTTTCAGTGAAAGGGCACTTATAATCTCCAAAGTGGTTGCTTTCTACTGTTGCTACTGCCAGCTGCCATCCTAACAGAGCTGTCAAGTTTTGAAGGTGGGCTGAAAAGCCAGCTCGGAGGTGAGACCTCGTGAGGGTGGGGTGCCATCCTCACAGCTGTAGTGTGTGCTGTAAATCAACAGCCGTTCTATGGGAGTAGGGGGAGGTACCTAAGGGAAATGACATAGGTTCTGGAACTAAAGAAAGAAGAAGTGGCTATACTTACCCATCATTTGGAGGAATGTGTGTTTCCTAACATGGCAAATCTGGACTCTGTCCATTTAGAGTCCTGGCTCCTAGAGAAGGGATGTTCCACTAAGGGATAAAACACTTTAAGTTGTGGCTGTTACTTTGCAACTTTGGGATCTTTATGCAGGAGACAGACAGGTAAATAAAGTCTGTATCCTGGAAGGAGAAAGTGACCCAGAACATCAAGAGGAAGAGGGACTGCTATTACATAGCAAGGTCAGGAGTCCAGGGAGCCACTTATAAGTTGCTTGGTATTTCCTCACCAGATTTGGATGGTAAAGGAACAAACAGAGGCAAGTACCACTTGAGAAAGGTGTGATTCCAGAGACTCAGACCCCTCAGCAGTAAGGCTGGAGTCACTTCACCAGGGAACCGATGCAGATCAGCAAAGGTGTGAGTGAGAAGTGATAAGTGGGAGATGCTGAGTATTAGTTTCTACTATGAGCTCAGCTGGAGAGCCAAGGGTTGCAATTTTATTTCATATCTTTCTCTTGTAAGTGTATGCAGAAAAAGATGCCCACCAGAATCCCAGAAGCTGCTCTGAAGGCCAGTGAATCTGAACAGGGCAAGGGAAGGCAGTAGAGAATGCTGGGGACTGACTAGATCTCTTGCCCCATCCTACCATTGCACTACCACCCTCAGCTGCTAGGAAGTGTGAGCAGCTGACTGCTCTCTCCCTAAAGGCTGTGAGCAGCTGACTGCTCTCTCCCTAAAGGCTGAGCACATACCCACTTTCTGGGGATAGCCTGCATCCTTGGATGAGCTGATAATGATTAGTTGATACGGGATCTAAATCCTAGTCACCTTGCCTCAATATGGGAAATCTCTCAGGCTATCCCAACCCCAGGGCTTCCCATGGGATGGCTGTGACCACATGGCAGGGAAGCTTCCCTCTCATCTCATCTCATGTCTTTTACTCCCTACCCCATCCAGTGCACTCCTTAATTCATTTCCCACATGCATTTCTCTACCTTGGAGTCTATTTCCCATGTAATCTAAGCCAAAGTGCCTTATTAATAGTCTCTTTCTTTCTACTCTTGCATCTCTATAGTTCTGCAGTCCCTAATCCCTGGGTTGCAGACTCATACTTGTCTGTGACCTGTTAGGAACTGGGCCACACATCAGGAGATGAGCTATGGGTGAGTGAGGGAAGCTTCATCTGTATTTACAGCCACTTGCATCACCACCTGAGCTCCATCTCCTGTCAAATCAGCAGCACCAGCAGCAGCTTCTCATACGAATATGAACCCTACTATAAACTACAAATGTGAAAGATCTAGGTTGTGTGCTCCTTATGAGAATCTAAAGCCCCTCCAGCATCATCCATGGAAAAATTGTCTTCCACAAAACCAGACCCTGGTGCCAAAAAGGTTAGAAACTGCTGCTATAGTTTATTTCCACCATATAACCAGAATGGCTTTTTTATAATAGAAATCAGAGCATGTCACTCTCTGCTTAATATCTTCTAAGAACTTTCACTTGTTCTCAGAATAATATTTCGATCTTCTTCCTGGCTTAAAGGCCCTACCTCACACAATTCTACCACCCTATTTATCTTCTTCTCTTTCCTTTGCTGACTGCTCCATGCTGTTGATTTTCTTTCTATTCCAAGAATTCTTACTAGCATTTAGTGGACTCCTTTTTCACTTTCCCCAGGACCTAGACTGGATAACCCAGTTTTGCCAACAAAGTGCCTGGACATACTGGTATCCAAAAAGTATTTATTGAATAAATGAATGTCTAGGAGGTTAGAATATAAAGAGAAAGAGCCATTTAATTGGTCTAGGGCAGAGGAAGACAGGTGAGGCTAGAATTCTATGATTGTGTTTTTATCTGTAAGAGAAGGTAGGATCTGGTGAATTTGGTCTTTAGCAATTGATAAGACTTTGCACAATTTTCTTTCATTAAAATTCCTATTAGAAGCTTCTGAAAACTTCTATAGAGAGGCAATCCTATAATGAGATTTTTACTCCATTATTGTACAATATAAATGCTGTCCTTCCCTGAAAGCTTTATGAGGTTTCACATGTCTGTCTTTTCCTGATTGAGGTACAGGATGATCAAACCAACCTTGCCTGTTGCATTCTACCTGGTTGGGGCCTGTGCATGCTTCATTAACTGCCTGAGCATTTGGCCTTAGTCTAAGAAACATGAATGGGCCCTTGAAAACCTGCTGAGTCATCTGTTCACATTGTGAACACTTGTTACATTGTGTTCTCCAAATGTTGAAGTCCTAATCCTTGGTATGTCAGACGGCAACTTTATTGGAGGTGAGGTCTTTACAGGAGTAATCTAGTTAAAATGAGTTATTAGGGTGGGCCCTGACCCAAAGTGACTGGTGTCTTTACAACAAGGTGATATTTGCATAGAGACAGTTACACAAGGAAGACAGTGTGTGAAGGTGTAGATGACCACTCACAAGTGGAGGAGAAAATTCTGGAGTGGATTCTTCCCTCACAGCCTTCAGGAGAGACCAGTCCAGTCAACATCTTGATTTTGGACTTTTAGCCTCCAGAACTATAAGATAATCAATTTGTGTGGTTTAAGCCATGCAGATTGTGGTAGCCTATTATGGCAACCATAGCAAATGAATACGTAGACTCTGCCCTTAACTATCTGATTTGCCCTGGGCAGGGTGGAAGATTTCATAGGAAGCATCTTAGATGACATAAAGTTGCAGAGGTGGACCAAGAAGTTTCAAGTCTTTTCCCTCACAGATTTTTCTCTAAATTCCACTGGACAGACATGGGTTATATGTCCATGATCCCACAGTGGGAAATGGTGGGAAAGGCTTCTGTTGCAGCAAACCCTGGGCATGCTCTCAGGAGTGATGGCTGTTTCCAAGAACAAAGCCACTTAGAATCTTCAAACTGGTTCTGTCAACCATGCCCAGTAAAATGTGGGCCTCACTTTCTGGGGCCTGGTTCAACAGAAATCATCAGGGAGCAAGCCATCTTTGACTGGGTAATTCTTGAGTTTTTTTTCTACCATGGGTTTTTCACTCCTATAGATTTTAAGGATACAGACTTGAAGGATACAAAAAGGTCCCTGTTTTGTGGAGTTTACCTCGTAGTGGCAGGAGATAGGCAACAAAACAAAGACATGTCCTAAGTCCTTGGGGGAGTGACTGGGAGCTTGTTCAGCTGGGTGGTCAGAGAAGGTCTCTTGGAGGAACAGTCATTGAGCCTGAGGGCTGAAGATCAGCCCAGTTAGTGTTTCATCAAGGCAAGGAAAACCTGGACAGAGGCAGCTGGGATGTCTTCAAATTCAAATAATATTCCATATTTTTTGCTTAGAAAAATCTCACTTAAGTTAACTCAAGTTTTGCCATCAAATTAAGCAATGGTAGATTCTGGGGTGGACTCTGCTCTTCACTGGTTTGCAACTTGCATGAGGCCATGGCATGGTGCTATTCTTGTCACAGTGTGCAATCCATCATTTTTTTTCTTGAGACAGGATCTTTCATGTGTTGCCCAGGATCACATGGTGTGATCATTGTTCACTGCAATCTCCAACTCCCAGACTCAAGTGATCCTCCTGCCTCACCCTCCTGCGTAGCTGGGACTACAGCTGCGTGCCACCAAACTCTGCTAATTTTTTAATTTTTTGGTAGAGATGAGGTCTCACTATGTTGCCTAGGCTGATCCCAAATTTCTGGCCTCAAATTCCTGGACTCAATTCCCACCTCAGCGTCCCAAAGGGCTGCAATGACCAGAGTGAACCACTACCCCTAGCCCATCCATTTCCTTTGAAGGGCTCCCCTGTATACCTATTGACAAAGGCCCCCTTCTGAAAGCTTGTAAGTTTAGATTCTCCAAAGGTAGAGGTGAAGCAAACTGTTACACTTCTAACAACTTTTATACTTTCAAAAAGAGAAGGAAAGAACCCAAACAAACCAAAGGATAAATATTTACACCTCATTTCTGGACGCGTCTGCAGAAAAGATTCTGCTTTTGAGCTGGGGTGGTCCAATATCTTGACATATAATATCCTAACATTCCACATCTCTTTGGCACTAGGAAAAGAATCCAGTTTTAGCTCCTACCACTCTTAGTGATCAGTCCCTAAACACTCTACCCTCAAAGATAGCATATTGCATTCTCTTTCTCCGTCCCCGCCCCCATTTCTTTCTTTGCCTGAATGTCTATGAAGGGTGAGGTCAAGCCCATCTTCATGGATGAAGGTATGCGGGATGGGTGGACATGTTTTCATCTCATCCCAAGGGTGAGGTCAAGCCCATCTTCATGGATGAAGGTATTTGAGATGGGTGGACATGTTTCATCTCACCCCAATTCTCTGCTCTATTGCGGAGTGATTTCTGCTTTCCCAGTGAATATCAGAGTATCCTATCATATTTACTTTTGGAGAGAAACAAGCCTCAACTATCCTATGAGAAGGCCCTATGCTACCTGGGGAGGGCAAGACTCAGTGAAGATGTAAGACAGAACACACTTGTCTGGAATCCCGTGGAGAATACGCAAAAACATTGTTTCTAACAATTTTTCCCTATTGGCTCTCTGTTCTGTTTTTAATTTGTCGCTAAACCGCTAGAATAGCTCACGCCCTTAATTAAGGTAATTAAGGTAAAGGGTCTGCAATGCGCGCTCGCGTTCTCCAGCAAGGGGGGTTGAATGGAAGTGTGTCCCGGGAAGGGACGTGCAGCGAGCAGCTGGGTGCCGGGAAGGGACTTGCAGCGAGCCGCGGGGTGCGGGTGGCAACGAGCGCGCGCGCAGAGTGCCCGGGGCGCGGGGATTCCGAGCGGCGGTTCGCTGGAGCTGGGGGACTACTAGGAAGAGTGGCCGCGCACGGGACGGCCTAAAGCGGGATCCGAGAGAGCTGGCGGCGCGAGCTGGTGTTGACCCGCGTCCTAGCAACAGGCCGGCGCGGGCGACGAGGACGCGGAGCGGGTGCTGCAGGTGAGTGTGCCGCGCTGGCGGCTTTGCAGGTGTCCGGAGTGACCCAGACAGCGAAGCCGCTGGCAGGCCCGCGGCTCCTTCTCTCGCTGTGCTCCTGTCTTCTCCTGGGCGCTGAGATCCGCACGATCTAGTTTCTTCCTCCCCGCGGAGACCCTAGGGACCTCCTGCTCCTCCGCCCCCCACACCGCGCCCCTCTCCACCAGCTCTGGGTCCTTCCCATCCGGGATCCGGGCTTTCCACTCCTCCCGTAGCTTCCCTGCGTCTCTGCCCCCCTTATCTTTGTCTCCTCTGCCCTTACACCTTTGTCTTCTGTTCTCAACCTGATCTTGGCCCCCTCTAGCTACCTCTCCCCGGTACCCACCTCATCTCCAGCCCTGACGCCTCCCTCTCCTAACGTGTCTGGTGGGTGCCGCCGTCCCGCGTCTTCACGCAGAGTTTGGGTTTGGTTTTACTCCGGGCCCGATTCCTGCCAGTTCTGAAAGTTTAGTCCTCTACTAAGTCTTCCTGAGCAACTTCATTCTCAGAAGGCTGCGGACTCGGATGGATGTTTACCTGCGCATCTCAGCGTGGCCGCCTGCATTTCCGCAGCCTCCTAAAGAATTCGCTTTTGCTCCAGCTGGTGTGTTACAGAAACCATTTGCTAGTGGGTTTCATTTTATTAGGGATGCTGGAAACTTGAAAATGACCCCGAGAAAGAAAAACAAATTCTATTATATCCAATTGGCTCAGTAGAGAAAAAACAAACCCTAAGCGATAACCCAGTTTATGTAAACGAATACATACACAAACACTTTTTCCTCTTAATCTTGAAACTTCTTTTCTTTAATTCAAAAGTATGCACTGTGTATTTATACGGATTCATTGTAACCGCGGTGGCTAGGCCAAAATATCTGCTTTTTGGATTGTCGTAGGCTCCCCTGAGGTATTCTGATTTAGGCCTTCTGCTAACCAACCTGTCCATTCCTTTGGCTCCTGGCTTATTAGATTCAGAAAAATAATTTGAATAGATTCAAATGTAAGTTACATTGACATTTCTGTAAAGATTGATTAAAATGAAGGTTAAGAACTTTTTGCACTTCTTAGCTCCCTTTTAAGGGTCTTCTAAGAAGTCACTACTGTGTATGGTTAGATTGCCACAGTCTTACGCAATCTATGTCAAGTTCAGATTTTTTCTTTTAAAAAGGTCCAAGGCAGAAATGATGTATACGCTGTCTTTATACGATTGCCAAAACAAATGTTATGCTTAAGATTAAAAATAGAACGGTCCACCTAAGCCTTTCTGTATGAAATAAAGCTGTTTGCACTTACCCGTGGTTAACACTTATTCTCAAAATACCGGGAAACCAGAGAGTATACACACTGGTGTACGTTTATGCGTCGGAATCTAAAGCAGTTTTCATCAGTTAGCAATAGAAACAAAATGACGGAACACTAAAATGCACAGAACAAATCTGTGCACTAATGTATACATTTGGTTTCCCCAACACTTTTCTATCTGTCTAGACCAGTTGTTCTCAACCTTCTCTGATGGGGTACGTTGTTTTTATAAAACAAATATTTTGTGATGTCACTTTACTATCTTCAAATCAAGATTATAGATAAGAATCCTACATATTTAATATAGTTTTTAAATATTGATAGTGCTCTGTAAGTAAAATGAAGGAAAATAATTGTACTAAAATAAAACACCAGCATGTAAGTGCTCAGATACCAGGATACCAGACTTATTTTAGGAAGTACTCCCAGGTGCGGCCTTATTTACATAGACTTTCTGTCCCTATAGCATCTCCAAATGCAGGCTGGTATAGCTAAAATTTTGTGCATAATATTGCTATCAATGGTGTCGTTTTCCAAAACGCTGAGATCTTAGTAAAGTTCCATGTAACACAAAATATACTTGTATACTCTGTGCAACCTTCTTTTCCTTGATCTGGGAGTTATCATGCTGGAAAATTGAGAGTTTATTAAAACTGTGAAAAATACTTTAATATTGATTTTTGTAAAGTGGAAAAAACTCCTAGGCCCAAATATTATTTATCTGCAGTTTTTGTTACTTACCAGATACTTGAAGATTACAGCTGAATTCTTTTCTCTGGGGTATTATTCTGCACAGGACATCTTATATCCTTGGCCTCCATCCCTAAATGCCAGAAGTATTTTCTTCTTATCATTTTGACAACTAGATGTCTCTATAATATTTCTGCACTGTTTTTCAGTGGGAAATACTACCCCATTGAGAGTCAGTGATCTAGATGTCCCTATTATTGGATTTCAAAATTTCATACAGAAGAAAGTCAAATCCCTAAATCATTCCTGTAAAACTTTTGTACTTGTATTACAATAATTATGGGAGAAAAGGAGCTATTTAGACGTTATATTTAATTTCTTTATTTAATTCAATTTATTTATTTAATTTATACCCATTCTTTGAATATTCTGGAAGAAAGGTTTTTAATACTCATTGTTATGACCAATAGGTACAGATTATCTGAAAAAAAGAAAGCCTTAAATGTTCAGTCTGAATCATCAGAACTTGTTTTCTAACTTGCCACTTGTTTAACATTGCAGATAATGTTATCTTCTTTAAAGATCTGCTTTTATTTTATTTTTTTATTAAATCATAGCTGTGTACATTAATGCAGTCATGGGGTACAGTGTGCTGGTTTTATGTACAATTTGAAATATTTTCACCAAACTGGTTAACATAGCCTTCATGGCATTTTCTTAGTTACTGTGTTAAGACATTTATGTTCTACATTTAGAAAGATGCACATGTACCCTTGTAGAATGAACCATAGGTGTGGTCCTACCAATCACTCTCCCTCCATCCATCCTCCCCCCTCCCTTTCCCTCCACCTCCCCTTTCCCCATATTCTTGGGCTATAATTGGGTTATAGCTTTCATATGAAAGCTATAAATTAGTTTCAAAGTGCCCATTGATCCATGAATGGGTCAGGAAAGATATCCTTTTAGAGACTCAGTTCCACTTAGCCAAAGTGAAATTTGTTTCATTTGAATTTCTGTTTTAAATTTTACTGTGAGTCTTGCGATAACCCATTTAGATAAACAGGCTAGAAAGACTTTCACGTGTTCGTACACCTCTCACATTTACCCTCTGTTTTTTCTTTTGAGTCACCATGATCACCTGTTTTATTTATTCACATATTCATTTATTATTATTTTTTAATTTCAGGTTCATGTGAGGGTATAAACAACCAGGTCACAATATTTGACTTTGTTAGGTAGAGTCCCTCTTGAAGTTGTGTCCCAAACCCAAAAGACGTGCCATACACCCCTACCTTGTGGGACCACACCAATCACATTTACTCTTAAGAAAGTTGTGAATTATGATAAAATATTATTCTGAGCAGGGTATAGGGGCAGGGAATACAGTGTTTAGATTGCTCAGATATTCTGGTAAGGGGATTAATGTGTCCTATGCCAATTTTTGGAAAAAATTAAAATTATATTTTACGATAACATTCTCATTCTATTTTTTTTTTTAAACTCAGAAGGCACTTGGGAACTCCTAAAAGTTGTCAGTGTTTAGTTTGTCAGTCATTATTGTACCGATGCAGATATTATGATTATAAGAAAGTTAGGGTGATAGAATTCTGTTTTCTTTTTTTTTTGAAGACAGAATTTCACTCAGTTGCTCCAGGCTAGAGTGCCCTGTCATCATAGCTCACAACAATCTCAGACTATTGGGCTCAAGTGATCCACTTGCCTCAGCCTTCCCACTCAGTAGCTGGGACTGCAGGCGCCTGCCATGATACCTGGCTAGATTTTTTTTTTTTTTTGCAGTTTTTGGCGGGGGCTGGGTTTGAACCCGCCACCTCTAACACAGGGGTCCTGCGCCCTACCCGGTTGAGCCACAGGCGCCACCCACCCGGCTAGTTTTTTATATATTTTTTTCCTATTTTTAGTAGAGGCGGTGTCTCTCTCTCTTGTGCAGGCTGGTCTAGAACTCCTGAGCTCAAGCAATCTACCCACCTGAGCCTCCCACAGAGCTAGGATTATAGATGTGAGCCACCCTACCTAGCCTAATGGAATTCCATTTAATTGCATAATTCTAAAAGATGTGTGGCCCAGCACAGATGAACTTTCTTCCCTTAAACCTTCTGCCCTTGGCAGATCTGTGAACCAAAGCCCTTGATAGCAACCTCCGGCAATTCTTTTTTTCACTCTCAGAGTTTTTTGTTTGGGGATTATGCCCAGCCCTTTTGAATTCTCTCTCTTAGGCCTGGGGGAAATAGAAACAAGTTATTAATTTTAGGGCAGGAAGATAGATATTGGAGAATCTTTAAATACTAGTCTCAGCTTTACCTAGTGATGGTTACCTACTTTATCAAACTGAAGAGCGATTAGAAAAAGTCAATCTTCTAAGATTACTAAGCGGAATGTGGGTTGAGGAGGCCTAGTTTAAAATCTCAACAAAGGAAAATCTCCAATAGAAAAGTAAGATGTCATCGTCTCTTTGTCTTCCTTCTCCGGTGTGGCAGGTGTGATCAACTCAGACTCAGCGGTGACGGATCCGATGGGCGCGGCTCTGTCGAAATTGGCGCAGTGGTCGGCTGCCGGTTACGGCGCCGCAACCCTGGAAATTTCCCCTCTCAATGAAGCGATATTGAAAGAAATTATTATGTTTGTGGAGAGTTTTATCTACAAGTATCCCAAAGAGGCAAAATTTGTTTTTGTGGAGCCGCTTGAATGGAAAACAAGTTTGGCTCCCTCAGCGTTTGAATCAGGCTATATTGTCAGGTAAGCTAGTTCTTTGCTTCTAAGATGTAATGTCTTCATCATATGGATTTTAATTGATTGGTTATAGATTTGGGGGCAAGTCGCTTAATCTCTCTGAATCTCTGAATTCTTTAAACCAGGAATTGCAAGCTAGAGGCACTCAGGTGAAATCTGAGAATATTACTCTTGGCCAACATGGTACCTATGGCTTTTTTAGATTTAAATTTAAATTTCTTTTGATAGAGGATGCGTTCTCCAGGTCACTACACTCCCCACATTCGTTTCTACTTTCTGCTTTCCTACCCAGGAACCACTGGTTTTGTGACCTCTCCTATAGACAAAATCTCTTTTGGTATTTAAATTGTTCAATTATTGGGGTGGCTGCAGGGAGGGTGGTAAAGTTTGCTTGATGGGCAGGAGAGACTGCTTGAGAATTAGGGCTGTCCTCAAATGAGAACCTTCCAAATCTGAGATTAAAAAAGAATTCTACTTCTTTGTCTATTTTTTGAATTCACAGACTTTGGGACAAAAATAATAAGAAGAAGTTAATTGATGACTCCATACTGACCCTCAGAGTCAAAGCATTCTATAATAGACATACTCTTATTTGACAATGTGATTTGCATTACTATTATTACTATTGCTTAATACTTCATTGCAGCCATCGTCTGATTTCTTTTCTGAATGTATTTATCTTCGTTCATTCTTTACGAGGTTTTGGTTTCTAGTCCTTATCTTAAACCTTGTTATTGTTGTTAAATTTTAAGCCTTTTTGATTTTGTGAAGGCAGAAAGTGGAAACCTAGTAAACACATGTATATGTAAAAATAAAAAAAAAAAGAATTCTACTTCCCCCTCATATAGTGAGCTATCACTGGATGTCTTTTGAACATTGCTAAAAATATATGATTACATAAATTATAGAAACATAATTGTATATAATGTATTATCAACTATGCATTAGAATTACATAATAAATAAACAGATATTAATGGTGTGTATAAATAACTTTTTGACCAGCCTCAATTTACTTTGCATCTTGGGCATCTTCTCATTACCACTCTGTTCCTCTTTGGTTCTACATAGGAACTTTTGAAGTCTGACCATAAGAAAAACAGTTCCCTAACTAGCCAAAGCTTCCTATAGACGCCCTTTCTTTTGTTTTTCTTGGGGATTATTGGTGGGAATAAAATCAGCATTTCTTCAAGATTAGAACTGCAAACCCATTCTTTTTCTTTTTTTGAGACAGAGTCTCAAGTTGTCACCTTAGGTAGAGTGTCATGGCGTCATGACTCACAGCAACCTCAAACTCTTGGGCTTAAGCAATTCTCTTGCTTCAGCCCCTCAAGTAGCTGGGACTACAAGTCCCCGCCACAATGCCCAGCTTTTTTTTTGTTGTTGTTATTGTTGTTGTTGTTGCAGTTGGCATTGTTGTTTTAGCTGCCTGGGGCTGGGTTTGAACCCCCCAGCCTCAGTGTTTGTGGCCAGCGTCCTACCCACTGAGCATGAGCGCCGCCCTGCAGAACCATTCTTGAACTGCACTTCAAGACCTCTGGTTCGTTTACTCTGAAGTTTTTGAAAAAAATTTTTAATGCTGTATTTTATTTCTAACTGCATCGGTGGTCAGTTTCTCCCAATGTCTTTGTCATTTCCTGTCTACCATCCCATTGTGTGTTGGTGCTACCTAAGTATTTTTCTCTGCCCTTTGAAAGATGAACTTACATGCAAAACCACTTAAAAACATAGTAACTACTTTTAGCCAGGTTGGATTTAAAGCATATGGTAGAAAACAACATAACTGTCTCTTGCCTCTGTACTAATTCTGTGTTCCAAGGACAAAATATGATCACATCTACCCTTTCGGTAGGTGGAGCTGTAACACACTCCTCAAATGTATCCCTGTTTCTCCTTCTCTGTTCTTACTTCTTTTTGCCTTGTTTCCATTTATGCATGGCATGTCTGGGTCCCATTGTCATAAATGTTCTCTCCTAAGCAGTTTTGACATGTTAACACTGTATTTTGAAACAACACCCCCTTAATTTTTATACTTTTATTACATCTACTGTGCAGCTTTTCCTGAGCCTGATTTTTCTACCTATCATTCTTTCTTTCTGACCGTTATTGATTTTTATTTTTTTGAGGCAGAGTTTCACTCTGTCTCCCTGGTTAGAGTGCGGTGGCACCATTGCTCACAACAACCTGAATCTCTTGGGCTCAAGGGCTCCTCTTGCCTCAGCCTCCTGAGTGTCAGGGACTACAGGTGCTTACCACAATGCCCGGCTAGTTTTTCTGGTTTTAGTGGGGACAAAGTCTCACTCTTGCTCAGGCTGGTCTTAAATTCCTGAACTCAGGTGATGCACCTGCCTTGGCCTCCCAGAGTGTTGGGATTACAGGTGTGAGTCCCCATGCCCAGCCTATTGATGATACCTTTCATATTGGAAGGGATGAGAGAGAGATATATCACTGTTGTATTTGAAGGAATCCACGCTTGTGTGGTACTAATATAAACCAGATATGTATTGATGACCTTGAAGAAGGAAAGGATGTGGCTGAGATTTGGGTTATACTGGAAAATATCAAATGCTTTCACTTTCTGATCTTGACCAAACCTCTTATTCCATCCTCCAAATTGAAGAAAGTTCAGCACCCCATGGTCACATGTGCTACCCCTAACATTATAACAAGTGACATAAACCAAAGATACTGTCAATGGCCAGAGGAATTTATTGTTGCGACAATCCTACCTGCCCCGTTCTTTGCCCTTTGGTTCACATGCACTCTTCTGGCTTAGCTGCTGAGCATTTTTTACTTGCACATTTTTTTGAAAGTAGGGAAGCTCCTCTCCTTCCAGACAGGTCTGTGTGTCCACGTGTAAGGCCAAAATCATCATGAAGGATTTGAGCTTGGGGTCCCTGGATGTGTTTCTACCAAATAGGAGTGTCCTCGCATGGTCCAAAGGAAAGGCAGGTGTTTCTCCTTCTGAATATACATTCTTTCAGGCCTCTTGTTCCAAAACAAGATCAGTTTTATTTACAAGGAAAGTCTGTGGAAGCAGATAATCTACCCCTTTTTGTTGGTCTCTGAAGATACTGCTGGGAATATGTTTATATCTGTGGCCTTACTTCACCTTTTTTTTTTTTTTTTTGAGACGGAGCCTCAAGCTGTCCCCCTGGGTAGAGTGCCATGGCATCACGCTAACAGCAACCTCCAACTCCTGGGCTCAAGCCAGTCTCCTGCCTCAGCCTCCCAAGTAGCTGGGACTACAGGCACCCGCCACAATGCCTGGCCATTTTTTTTTTTTGGTTGCAGCCATCATTGTTGTTTGGCAGGCCTGGGCTGGGGATTCGAACCCACCACCTTAGGTGTATGTGGCTGGCGCCTTAGCCACTTGAGCCCTTACTTCACCTTTGATGCTGCACAGGTGCCGAGCCCTTACTTCACCTTTGATGCTGCACATCTCCAAATGCACTCTCTGTAGCTGTCAATAAAAGTTTTTGCCTTTTTCTGAATTAGGCTGCAATCAACCTCTGATATTGCAGCGAATACTTTTTGTCACATGCTGGAAAGTTTTCATTTCATCAACCGTCTTCTCTCCTTTAGGCAACTCGTTACTAATGGAACAGACAAGCACAGTCTTTTTCCTCTGGTGCGTGATTTATCTTTTTCTTTACAATCATTGCCCATGTATTCATCTTGTAGTGATATTTGTCACCTCTCCATGTTCAGTGTTTTTTGGGGGAAACAGCTTCACTTTCATTTTCGTGGAAATCCCAGATCTTTTTCTGAATTACCATTTGTGATTGCTTCTGTTCTTATGAGACAGGATGAGATTAATCATCTTTCTATAGGACCTCAGAATGAAGCCAAATTCACTCTCCACTAGGGACAAATGACACCACTCAATGGTAACACCACCTGTTGGTGATACCTGGAGCTGAGACTGATTCTTTACAATGTAGAAACTTACAAACTAGATGAGCATTTGGAATGACATTGTGAAAATGTTATTACCTGTTCCTTCCTTCTCTGATAGAACTACACAGTCTGTTTTTTAAATCACCTCTGCTGTAATATTGTGTGAATTTCAGGTTTGAATCTCACTCCTCTGCATCCCAGTGGTGTCTAGGTACTGGGACAAAATTTTATGCCTGTCAGAATTCTATGGGTGGGCAATCACATCACCTGAGCAAAGGCCCTCTTCCCTCCAGTAACACACAATTCAAGCTCAATTCATACATTTTTGGCCTTTATTTTCTGTCAATATCATGAAAGGCTAAATTACGTGATCTCTAAGGTTACACTCAACCTTAAAATTGTACTATTTTTTTTTTTTTTT
>CAUYTI010114042.1:0-12784 GCA_963575145.1 Galago senegalensis
GTGCCTGTGGCTCAAGTGGCTAAGGCGCCAGCCACATACACCTAAGGTGGCAGGTTCGAATCCAGCCTGGGCCCGCCAAAACAACAATGATGGCTGCAACCAAAAAATAGCCAGGAGTTGTAGCGGGCGCCTGTGGTCCCAGCTACTTGAGAGGCTGAGGCAGGAGACTCGCTTGAGCCCAGGAGTTGGAGGTTGTTGTGAGCTGTGATGCCACAGTACTCTATCCAAGGGAAAAGCTTGAGGCTCTGTCTCAAAAAAAAAAAAGATGCTTCATTAAGTGACTTTGTTACCCCAATGTCTTCATCAACATGATTTTATTATTTTAGAAAATTCTTGGCCAGAAAAATAAAGCTGCTGATAATTGTTCATTTCAGAAAGTTCCTGAAAATATAAACGTATGAGATTTGACAATTAAGTTTGCAAACTCATCCTAGAAAAATTGCTACATACCTCATTGCTAAATATCATGACAGTCACCTTCAAATTATGGCCCTTGGGGAGCTATGCATTGTCAGCTGTACCAGTCTGCCCTTCAGAGCAGTTTGGAACTCTTTTTCTGCAATGGACATCAGAGCTTTTACAGGATGAGGCCTGACAATTAAGTTCATGAACTCATCATAGAAAAAGTGCTTTGAAGGGTGGACTACAGGCTGGTGACAGGGTACAGCTTCCGAAGGGATGTACTTTGGAGGTGACCATAGTGATATTCAATAATGAGGTATGTAGCACCTTCTTTTGTAGGCTGATCAAATTAAATCAGCATTAAACAGCTGTCTTCAAGAGGTGCTTTGAACCCTTTATTTAAAAATTCAGATTAATAAGGGAGTACATACAATTAGGTCACCTTTACAGGTTAAAGTCTGAGTTGTAGGTGTGTCCTTCACTTTGGAATTTACCTGGCCCCTTTCCACCTCCCCACTACTTGAATTTCATTGAGTTTTTCTCCTCTGTGGGCATGTAGGTGTTAATCTACTGGCTCCAATGTAGAACTGGGGACATGTGGTGGTTGTTTTTACCTTATTGTAATACTTCGCTTAGCAGAATGGTCTCTAATTCCATCGAGGTTGTTTCAAAACATGCAAAATCACCATCTTTTTATAGCTGCATACTGTTCCATGGTATACTCGTGCCACAACTGGTTAATCCATTCATGCACTTGGGTTGTTTCCACTTCTTTGTGATTGTGAATTGTGCTGCTGTAAACATTTGAGTACAAGTGTCCTTATGATAAAAGTGTTTTTTTTTCTTTTGGGTAAATATCTGTAGTAGGATTGCTGGATCAAATCCTTTTAGTTCTTTGCAGAATCTAATATGCATTTCCAAAGAGGTTCTAGTCTGCAGTCCCACTGATGGCGTTCCTTCTCTCTGCATCCCTGCCGATGTCTGTTGCTTTGGGACCTTATTGTGGGCCATTCTCCCTTTTCTCAAAATCAACCCATCTCTATGTCTACTACACAAATTTGCACAATCGTAATAAGCCATCATGACTCACAGCAAAAGAGTCACCTTACCCACCAACCCCAGATCTCATAAATAGCCTTTCCTCCTCTGAGACACTGCTAAGACTCTTCCAGTTAGTGGCCTCTCTTACTGGGGCAAGCCATAAACTCAGGTTTGCTTTATCAATAGGTTATTTTGCTGTTGTTTTTAGGGAATAAATAAAATTCATTTCTTATTTCATCTATAAATGATACATTTTGCATCAGTGGTAAGCGATGGTTTAAAAACATGGGTTGAAATTACCAGTCCAGGAATATCTCAGTAGCTTTTTAACTTTTCTTTTTTTCAGTCTGACATGTGACATTTACCACCAGAGAGGCCTCCAGGAATATCATTCATGGTTTAGTTAAAATTATTGTTTTTCCAATTAGTGGATCTGGAAATGTATTATAGTTACAGGAGTGAGTGAAGTGTGTGTCCTAGCCGATCAGCCTACATCAACCAAGAAAGACTTTTGAAAAAAACTATATAGATTTTATGTAAATTTGGTATTTATGAGCACCAAACTTTCAGCACTGACATCTGCCTGGGAAGATACTTCATTTACAGCAGTGGCAGAGATGAAGTTCGCTGTGAACTAGTTTTGGGCACCATATGCTTTCCCGAGCTGAAGAGGAGGGGGAAGAGAGGCACTTTGAAAACAGCTTTTTCTCGCTCTCACTGTGGGTGATGCCGCGTGACAACATTGTGACATCATGGCTTACGCCGTTTGACTTGCTGGCTCGGCTGTGGCGTCCAGGAGCTGACGGTACCTTGGACGCAGCGCGCTTTCCTCTCTGGGGCTTCAGACACTTCGCAGGCATTTTCTTTCTAAACCTCACAACATCTCCCTAAGGTGTTGCCAAACTGGAGACAAATTTCACAGTTTAATCATGTGGAACACATTGGTAAATATAGATGTGCCTTTTAGAAAGTTGCTGCAAAGTGTATTTTGCAGCTCAGGAGACGTTTCTCAGGGTGCGAAGCAGTGGTGTGATGTAAGCTCGCGCCCTGCCCGTGAGCGGGGAGCAGAGACGCGCCTGGGCGCAGCCGCACAGGGAGGCAGGTGGACTGGGGCGCGCTGGGCCGCCCTGCTCCTCCTGCTCCCCCATCTCCTTTCCTCTACAACAGCATCCAAAAAGAAAACACAAAATCGAAACTGTAATCAAGAATCCAGTCAGGTTTTTAGGGCAGAACAAAAAAAGTTCATTAAGTTCATTTAAGACAAATAGTACGTTGAATATACGCTGAGCACCGTGACCAACCTTTATACCATAGTTTTGATGGAAAATGTCTTCTTTTATGCTATCAGCACAGACATGCCATTTCTTGTCCTAATCTCTCCAAATCCACAGTGAAAGGAACCAGTTTATTCTCAGAATTCTCCTCCTTTCCAAACTCCACTTCTCTCCTTCCAAGTTCCCTAGAAAAGATCACTTGATATGGGTAGAGACCTAGATGTGAGTTCTGGTCTATCCCACAATAGCTCTGAGACCCCTGAGCAGTCTTAAACCTCCCTGAACCTGTGTTTCTCCCTTGTAACTTATACCCAATTCACAGGGTTGTCACAGAGATTGAGTAAGATAATGTATCTTGTAAAGTCCAAAGTGTTATCCAGGTGCAATGAATTTTTTTCAATCCTTGAGAGCTGTCCAGCCAGTAAGAAAAAGGCCAATGAGAAACATTTTGACTGCCCATTTTGGGGGGACGAAGAAGTGTGACTTACTCTATGCCTTTGGGTATTATCTAAACCAGGACACTATTGCGAGTGAAAGAGTGGTGATGATGATTACTCCAGGACAACTACAGGCACACTGGGACAGTCCCAGGCACACCAGGGCGCATGTTTGACCTACATGGAAGGGTGAACCCTGATGGGAAGTGCCTTTGCTATCGTAGACAGGGATGTTTGCATTCTGTGACTAAATGCAATTTGTTAAAATGCCTGCATTTTATGAATATCATGTATTGCCCACATGCCACTTGAACCGTGGTGTGTATCTCCTATTTTCACAACTCTTGGTTGGCTGGCATTCGCCTAACTGTGGCACGTGTACAGCTGGAGGCACATCAGACCATATTAAGTGGTATGCAGCAAACATTATTTTTTTATCCATCATGTCAAATGTATAATTTTGGCAGTGAAAAGGTTTCATTTTAAAATAAATTTATTTAGGTAAAATTTTGAATTGACTTAAAGGAATATATTAAGCAAATCCTACTGTAATTGGCTTACAGATCTATGAAGGTCGGCTTGGAATGACTGATAGGCAGGAAGCATCGCCTGCCGAGATACAGACAAACGAGAGAATGTGCTACTTGGGTCTGAACAAACCATACAATAATGCATCACCTGTCACTCTGGGAAAAGCCAGCGCTTTGCGGGGTTGAAGGTGAGTATCTAAGTGTGGCCCAAGTGAGGGAAATAGAAATGGAGACTCGGGTACATTCCTTGTTGAGTTCTGAGCTCCACCATCATTTTTGTATATTATTAATCTATGTATAAAGCAGTGATAAAACCTGGCAAGATTTTAATGTGTTGACTGATTCTTCGAGACACAGGATATAGGACAGAGAGTGAGCTGGTCTTGTCTCAAGAATTTCAGGACTAAAGCGATTCCTCAAACTTTGTGTAGTTTATCTGATGCTCTGATAATAAAACATTATCCAGCCCCAGCCCCTTCCTGATAGCCAGCCCTCGTCCCTTCTTTAAGAACAATCTCCCAGGAAACAGACAGATGGGGACGGTTTTCCTATGCCATCTCTGTATACTTGGTCATAGAGACAATGACAGCAGTGGAATTTCTAACCTTACCTTGCTTTGTTTACGCTCAATTTTCTTTTTGTGTGATTTCTGTCAATGGAAATAAGAGAACTTCTTACTGCTTTTGTTTGTTTAAAATGGAGATAATTTAGATAATGTATCAAGATACTTAGTGTGAATGATCAGAAGTTAATCATTAGCAATTATACCCTTTCCTAAACACATCAAAATATTTGAGGGATGGTCATTTACAGATATCTGTGTGCACTAGAGCTCAGGGTTTGTGGTTTACAAGTATCTATGTATGATTTCATGTGTATTTTCAGGGTTTTTTTTTTTTCTTATGGAACTTTGAAAAATGAAGAGAATTAAGTTGTTTCTAAAAAGCCAAAGCAGCCTGCCATCTCTTTTTCTTTTCTGGGCTACGGTCCAATTTGCACAGCAGTTGCAAAGAAAAAGCAAACGCATCACTAGATTCAGCGAGAAATATTGTAACAGTATGTAATCTCTGTCAAGATAAAATTGCTTTGTGATTTACATTACAATAAATCCTGACCTTTAAGTGCTGCAGACTAAGCTAATCTGTGAAGTACTTTATTTCAACATTGAATCAGCGGCGCAGCTCAACCACAGCGACTGTATTAGTCCCACCGTGGTGTGGTTAAAGAGCCTATATATATCGAAGTAGATTACAGAGCATTGTTCTGTGTGTACTATAATAAGTAGAATAATTGAAATATTCAGTCTGTTTCATCATTGCGAAATAATAGAATTATTTTAACCTCCCTTTTGTTTGCCTATTATGGGAATTATAAGTAGCTACATTTAAATATCATTAGGGCCTGATTTAGATTGATTAGAACAAGGAAATTTAGAATTAAGGTTAAAATACCACATGACATTTCAGCCTTAATTCACTTCTTAGGGCTGCTATTTCTTTCCTTTTTCTTTCTCTTTTTTTTTGGTAAGGTAGTTAAGATGTCACACTGAATTTCCTAGTACCAGCTTTGAGATTTTGGCTTTTGTCTGCCCAAGAGAAGGGTTAGGCTCATCAAATGTAAAGCGTTCTCAGAGATACTGTAAATTAAAAAATAACTAGAATTTATCAAAATTTTGGAGATTTTTAGCCATTAATTCTTCAAATATTTTTCTTCTCCCTTCTCTGTTTTTCTCTGGATTTTTTTTTTTTTTTTTTTGAGACAGAGCCTCAAGCTATCCCCCTGGGTAGAGTGCTGTGGCATCACAGCTCACAGCAACCTCCAACTCCTGGGCTCAAGGGAGTCTCTTGTCTCCACCTCCCAAGTTGCTGGGACCACAGGCACCCACCACAACGCCTGGCTATTTTTTTTTTGGTTGCAACCATCATTGTTTGGTGTGCTGAGCTGGATTTGAACGCGCCACCTTAGGTGTATGTGACTGGAGCCTTAGCCACTCGAGCCACAGGCGCCGAGCCTTTCCTTTGAATTTTATGACATGTGTTCTCTGTATTAGACAACCTGACTATGTTCTGCAGGTTGCGGATACTTTCCTCCTGTCTTTTTTTCCCTTTATTTTTATTTTGGATCATTTCTATTGCATGTCTTTAATGTTTTTTTTATTTTTTATTTTTTTGAGACAGAGTCTCACTATGTAGCCCTTGGTAGAGTGCTGTGGCATCACAGCTCATAACAACTGCAAGCCCTTGGGCTTAGTGATTCTCTAGCCTCAGCCTCCCAAGTAGCTATGACTACAGGCGCCCACCACAATGGCCGGCTATTTTTTTGTTGTCATTATCATTGTTGTTTTAGCTGGTCTGGGCTGGGTTCGAACCCACCAGCCTCGGTATCTGTGGCCAGCACCCTACCCACTGGGCTACAGGCGCCAAGCCTATTGCATGTTTTTAAATTCATTAATTATTTTTGCGGAGGTTTCTAATATGTTGGTAATCATAGCTAGCATATTTTTAATTTCAGGTACTAAGTTTTCATCTTAGAAAATTTTTATTTGAAAAAGTATCTTCCGTTTCTCTCCTTATCACACTAATCTTGCTAATTCTGTCGTCTTTGCTAAGTTGTGTATCTTCTATTGCCTGGTTGTTACTGCCTGCACACTGGCTATTGTGTTTTTGGTTTTTAGTGTTGGAATATTTTCTATTCCTTTAAATACTGTTGGGATCTTGTCCTGGGATATAGTTCAGTTAGAAGTTAAGCTATAGTTAAGAATCAGAGTTTTTTTTTTTTTAAAAGCTTGTTTTAAACTTTGTTAGGCATATCCAGATCAGTGGTTAGCCTGGGGTCAATTTGGCCTCAATACTAAGGTGGTGGGGAGGACCCAACTGAATACTCTGTGCACGATGAGGTCTTTCCACTCTGGCTGGCAGGAGGGACGTGAACTCCTTGCAGACCTGTAGGAGCTGTGAGAACTGATTGGCTGACTGTTTTCTATTGCCTCCTTATTCGGTAAGAGTTACTTTCTTCTCCTGCATGTTCAGATCAGCAAGCAGCCAGAGATTTATGTATTTACTTATTTTTGAGACAGGGTCTCACTCTGTTGTCCTGGCTAGAGTGCAGTGGTATAATCATAGCTCACTGCAGCCTCCAACTCTTGGACTCCAGTGATACTCCTGCCTTGGCCTCCCAAGTAGCTGGGACTACAGGTGCCTGACATCCCACCTGGCTAATTTTTTTTTTTTTTGTAGAGATGGGGTTGCTCTTGCTCAGGCTGATCTCAAACTCAAGCAATCCTTCCACCTCAGCCTTGCAAAGTATTAGGATATGAGTGTGATCCAGTAGGTCTGGCTCAGCCAAAGCTGTGAAGTTGTGAACTGCAGATCTCTGGAAAGTTCTGTGTAGCCCTTTCCTCTCTAGTATTTTGACCACAAATACTAGCTGTCTTGGCTCTCTTCTACTCTGTGAGACTGCAGGGCTCAGGGTGGGTTCTCTTCCCTTCCTTGAGGATGGGAAACTGTCTTAGGTAGTAAGCAGGGCAATGGTAAAGCTCAAATTCTGTATCATTCTTTAGCCAGGCATTGTGGCGGGCACCTGTAGTCCCAGCTACTTGGGAGGCTGAGGCAAGAGAATCACTTAAGCCCAGGAGTTGGAGGTTGCTGTGAGCTGTGACGGCACAGCACTCTACTGAGGGCAATAAAGTGAGACTCTGTCTCTAAAAAAAAAAAAAAATTCTGTATCATTCTTTTCTTCGAGATCATGTTCCTGGGCTGCCTGTTGGTGAACATCTGAAAACCATTGTTCCCAGTATTTTTATCAAGTTTTCTTATTGTTTAAGGTAGAAGCCTCCCTGTCTTCCTATCATGGTCTAAGCTGATGTGTCAAATAACCAGAATTTAAAAGGTAGTTTAAGACTTTAAATTTAACTATTTACTTGGCATTCTTGCCAGGATGTGTTTCTGGAGATAGCAAAGTAAATAATAAGAAAGTTATTAAAGGGTGGCACCTGTGGAGGGTGGGGTTTCAAACCTGGCCCCAGCCAAACTGCAACAACAAAAAAAAAAATAGCTGGGTATTGTTGAGGGCACTTGTAGTCCAGCTACTTGGGAGGCTGAGGCAAGAGAATCGCTTAAACCCAGGAATTGGAAGTTGCTGTGAGCTGTGACGCTATGGCACTCTACCG
The DNA here is from genome assembly GCA_963575145.1 of Galago senegalensis. Lineage (NCBI taxonomy): Eukaryota > Metazoa > Chordata > Mammalia > Primates > Galagidae > Galago > Galago senegalensis. The sequence continues at coordinate 7,853 of CAUYTI010114042.1, forward strand.
AGGGCGATGGAGAAAGAAAAAAAAAGAAAGTTATTAAAATAAACTCTGGACACAGTTAACTGGACACAATTGTTAATGAAAATCGTCTCCCCACCAAGCAATGTGATGATTGCAAAGCACATAGGACACCATAACCACTTCTGCTCCTTCAGATCAGAATTTCTTACTTCATTCCAACAGGAAAGTGTGCCGCGGAGTGCTGGAGGCCTCTTCCATTGTTTCTTATGATAGCTGTTGTTCCTTATTTTATTTTAAAGTTACTTTGAGTGAGGGGAATAGTTTTAATTTTAGTGAAGTAAACTTTTTTTTTAATGTTAGACTTTTATTATAAATTTATAGGGTGCCTTGAGGGCAGCTCAATTTGCATCGTAGGGGGCTACCTAAGAAAGTCACCTGGGACAGACCACTCTGCTCTGCCTCGGAGCACTATGGCCTGGAACCAGACTTGTTCCTGAGATACCTCACGTTATAAATAGAGATGTCCTTGGGGCGCCGTATCAGCCTGCACTGCAGGGTCTGCTCATGCATTTTGACGGGAAAACAGAGTTTCAGTGTTCTTGGGATGAGAGAAGGTATTCCTCATGCTAAAAGGGTACCTGAGCACTTAGGTGAAAGGTTCATATTTTGAAGGGTCAATTTTATAGTTCCAAATAATTTAAAAATTAAAATATAGTGATTTTTTAGAATCATTTACTTTAGATGCCAGAAAAGAGTAGGAAGGATTACACAGAATTGTTGCTAGATGGGTATGGATAAAGTTACATACACACATGCAGGGCCTTTGAGACTACCATTTATCTTCCCAAGTTTTAAAATACTAAAAACTAACAGATAGTAATAACCCAGTGATTTACAGACACTCCGATTTTGTGTAGCCTTAGCTTTTGACTAGACATGTGAACAACTCACCACTCTTGTGGCAGCAATCAAGTCTACAAATCCCTCTACAGCAGCACTTTTATTTTTATTAATAAGAACACTTGTCGAGCAGGAACACTTTCGGATGTTTTGGGGGCTCTGCTGTCTCCAGATGAGTCAAGGTCCCCCCTTCCTTGCGCACACTTGCCACACCAACACAGGCCTTGGAGCTGCTGACGTTTGTCCCCATCTACTTGATTTGGGGGTTCCACAGGATACCTCATTGGCTTGTTCTGGACGTCGGTCTGTGGGTCTTTGGCTTTTTAAATTGTCCTCTGTTTTTATGTTGAAATTTTGGGAGACTCCAAACCACTCTCCTGCCACCACTACCTTCCCAGAATTTCCCCAACCTTGACATCTTAAAGCGCTTGTCTCCTCATCTGTTTAAGGAGAACCAAGTGATCTAGTGTCTCTTCCAACTCTAAGATCTGAAACCAAATAAAGTAAACCTATTGGAGCGAATTAGCCTCAAAACCATGGGGAAGGAGTACCTGAGGTCTGGACACTGTTGTGTTTTCAGACGCTGTATGTCTTTGATTCTGCTCTATGTGCTGGGATTATATTTTGTCCTCTGAGTCGATATTCATCCTAATACCCGTTCATCCTTCCATCCATCTGTCCTAATAAGAAACACTGAGCCCCTGCTATACTCTGGCTCTTTTTCTCTGGGTACATATTAAGTTTGCCATGTTATTTGAAACTATAAATAGTCACACTAAAACTGTCATTTCTCAGATATATGATTACCTAAGCAGAATTAATTACTTGGAGGGAAATGTGAACTTTATGGGAATTTTTTTTTTTTTATAAACCCTTCTACCTTATGGACACATGATTTCATACCTGCCCCCATAATTCTGAACCAGGGATTCAGACCAGGATTAGCATAGTCAAACCAGGATTAAGGTTTCTCTAGGATTTGATAATCAGCTAATGAGAAGCCAGTTGACCTTACAATTTGGCTCATAGCCAGACTCTATGAACTTGGAAGAATTGCAAAAAATCCAGGCCTATTGCAGGTCACTGGAGAATATTATCTATAGGCAGGTATTGTTTTCATGTTACCAAATTGCCTTATGTACGCAGCTTCTCCCTCTGCTGTGGGAAGGGACTGTTTTTTCTGCATACTTGTCAGGAGACACTCTGGCAAATGGGGGCAGAAGACACATTCAGGGGACATGCAAGGCAGTGCTCCTTCCAGAAAGACCCTGGGCCCCACAAATACAGATCACTTGCTTGTCACCACGTTCTCTGAGGTCATATGATTTACATAATAAACATCTATGAAGCACCTATCATGTGCCGGTTACTTTGTCAGTGATTTCCTTTACATTTTTATTTTAAGGCAAATTGATCTCATAAAAGGTAAGCACATGCCTAACAAATCAAATAATACTTTAAAGCTCATAAAAAAGTCTGGCCCTATTTTATTTCTCTCTTCTCCTAATATCTTCTCTCTAGAGTCCACTGCTTTAAGTTACTTTTAACTGCTTATTCTAATACAGTGAAACCTCTGTAAGTTGTCCACCCAAGGACTATAAAAAACTGGTCAACACACAGACGTGGTTGACCTCCGGAATGAGGCCCACTGTACCGACATGCCATGTACTGGCCGTCTGATCCATGAAAATTTGGTCAACTTAAGGAGGTGGCCAGTGTAGGGAGGTGTCAACTGTAGAGCTTCTACCTTATTTGCTTCCATATATCTAAACAGAAGCTGTTACAGCAGCTTTTTCAGTTTTAAATATTATTGTACTTCCTGCTATGGAAGGTTATGATGTAGGTTTCGTGCATCCTCATATCTTTAACACAGAATTATTTCCCCCTTCCTTATCCTTCTAAAATATTATATAATCATTTGTATTTAAATGTTTATTTACTTCATTATGATCATATAAATATTAATATTATGCATAACTAGTAAGCCATGAATTTATTATTTTCCATAGAGAATGTTCTTTTCTTGGGTAGGCAGTTGGAGGAGGCTTGCTGTAGTCCACCTGAAGAGAGTCAATTCCCAGTCTGTTTGTACTCCTAGGGAATTTCTCTTTGGGAAGCTAAGCTAAAAGTCTGGAGATATTTTTACCTAGACCTCTTATCTTTTTTGGGCTTTGCACTCTAATTTACTCTTCTTAATGCTGTAGTCATTTGAAGACTCTGCTTCATTTTTAGTTTCTAACGGTAGATTTCTACTTGGTTTCATGGCTTCTAATTCTGTGTAACTTAAGAACCTACAAATGCCTTGAGGGGAAAAATTCTAAGAGATGTCAGCCTGTGTCAGTCAGGGTTCTCCAGAAAACATGGAGGACAGAACCATAGGATATATATGCAGGAGTGTGTGGAGATTTATTATGGGAACTGGCTCACATGATTAGGGAGACTTAGAAGTCTTACTCTCTGCCCTCTGCAAGCTGGAGAACCGGGAGAGCTGGTGGTGTAATTCTCACTTCAGGGTTCAGAACCTGAAAACTGGGGGTGTGGAGGAGTGTTGGTTTTCAAAGGCTTGAAAACCAGGGGAGCTGATAGTATAATTCGGTTTGAACACAAAGGCTTGATGGTATGACTCCCACTTCAAGGTTGGGAACCTGAGAACTGGGGGTGTGGAGGAGTGTTGGTTTAAGTCCTAGAGTCCAAAGGCCCAAGAACCAGGAGCTCTGATGTCTAAGGGCATGAGATGATGAATATCCTAGTTCTAGGACAGAGAAAATTCACCCTACCTCTGCTTTTTCATTCTGTTTGGTCCCTTGATGGATTGGAAGATGTCTGCCCACATTGGTTTGAGTGGATCTTTTTTACTCAGACTACTGATTCATTTTGGAAACACATTCACAGATGCACCCAGAAATCATGTTTTTTAAAAATTTTTAAATATGATTTTATTTTTTAAAGATTTTTTTATTAAGTCATTTGTACATAGATCATAAATACATTTATGCCATTATGGGATTCAATGTGTTGATTATTTGTACAAATTGGAGTGCTTACATCATACTAATCAACATAGCCTTCGCCTCATTTACCCAATTACAGTGTTAAGATATTTGTGTTCTACATCTGATAGATCCAACTTGTACTTGTAATATGCTCCATAGGTGTGGTCCCCTACTAACCCTCCCTCTATTGACCCACCCCCCTCGCTTTCCCTTTCTCTCCCCTTCCCTCCTTCATCCTAGGCTATAGTTGTGTTTCATTTTTCATATGTAAGTGTGAGTGATTATAAATTTGTTTCACAGTAGTACTGAATACATTGGATATTTTTTTCTATTCTTGAGATACTTTACTAAGAAGAATATTTTCCAGCTCCATCCATGTAAACATAAAAGAGGTAAAGTCTCCATTTTTTTTAATGCTGCATAGTATTCTATGGTATACATATACCACAATTTATTAATCCATTTATGGGTCTATGGGCACTTGGGCTTCTTCCATGACTTAGCAATTATGAATTGGGGTGTAATGAACAATCTAATGCAAATATCTTTTTTATCATTTTTTTATTAAATCATAACTTTGTACAATGATGCATTTATGGGGTTCAGGGTACTGCTTCGATATACAATGTGAAATGTTTACACTGAACCAAGTAACATATCCATCACAATTATACTCATTTCTTAACAGTTTTGAAATGTACCATTGCATCATGGTGCAAATATCTTTATTGCGAAATGATTTTCAGTCTTTTGGATATACACCGAGAAGAGGAATTGCAGGATCTACATTTAGATTCCTGAGTGTTCTCCAAACTTTCTTCCAAAAGGAACATACTATTTTGCATTCCCACCAGCAGTGCAGAAGTGTTCCCTTTTCTCCACATCCACGCCAACATTTGTAGTTTTGGGATTTTGTGATGTGGGCTACTCTTACTAGAGTTAGATGGTATCTCAGAGTGGTTTTGGTTTGCATTTCTCTGATGATTAAAGATGATGAGCATTTTTTCATGTGTCTGTAGACCATATGCCTGTCTTCTTCAGAGACGCTTCTGAATCACATGGATTTCAAATTAAATCTTCA
>CAUYTI010114043.1:0-28233 GCA_963575145.1 Galago senegalensis
CTCCACATCCATGCCAACTCTATAGTTTTGGGATTTTTTTTATGTGGGCTACTCTCAATGGAGTTAGATGATATTTCCAAGTGGTTTTGATTTGAATTTCTTGATGATTAAGGATGATGAGCATTTTTTCATGTGTCTATAGGCCATTCAATCCTTCAATTCCTCTGCTAGGTATATATCCAGAAGACCAAAAATCACTTTATAACAAAGATATTTGTACCAGAATGTCTATTGCAGCCCAATTCATAATTGCTAAGTCATGGAAGAAGCCCAAGTGCCCATTGACCCACAAATGGATTAATAAATTGTGGTATATGTACACCATGGAATATTATGCAGCCTTAAAAAGATGGAAACTTTATCTCTTTTATGTTTACATGGATGGAGCTGAAAAATATAATTTCTTAGCAATGTATCTCAAGAATGGAAGAAAATATATCCAATGTACTCAGCTCTACTCTCTACTATGAAACCAATATAAAATCAACCACACTTCCATATGAAAGCTATAACTCAACTATAGCCCAAGATTAAGAGAGAAAAGGAGGGGGAGAGTGGAGGGGGAAGAATGGGTGGAGGGAGGGTAATTGGTCAGACCACACTTACGGTGCATTTCACAAGGGTACATGTCAAATCTACTAAGTGTAGAGTATAAATATCATAACACAATAATTAAGAAAGTACAGTGAAGGCTATGTTAACCAGTTTGTTGTATTTTAAATTGTATATACAACCAGCACATTGTACCCCATAAATGCATTAATGTACACAGCTATGATTTAATTAAAAAAATTAAATAAGTAAATAAATAAACATGATTTTTGGAAAAACACATTCAGTGCATTAATAATAAATAAAACACAATGTCTTTCTTTCAGGAGCTTAAGATAAAACAGATGAACACCAGCTGCATAGTGAAAAATTAACCTTATTCAAAGAAAGTGCCAACCTTTACCATAAACTATTGGGAAGTGAGCTTTAGTCCCTTGAGATGTCAAGCCTGATGGGCACCTTTGGTTGCCTGGGGGTTTCCGTCCCCAGACAGTCTAATTACATAATTTATGACAAAGGTTTTGCATCATGCCCCATCAGTTTTGCCTCCAGAAGAGATGGAGACTGTAAGTATCAGTCTGATGAACTAAGACGCATCCACACATGAGAAAAACTCAATTTAATTCAAGCTTGGGGGGAGAGGAAGGAGGTGGGAGAAGGGAGATTGGTGTGCTCTCACCTAAGGGGCACAAAGTAAGGCACGTGGCTCTCCTTCTGGGGGAGGGGCACAGCCACAACAGGGCCCTATCTGAAAAATGCAAACACTGTAACCTAATGGTCTGTGCCCTCAGACTAATCTAGAAAAAAAGAGAGAGAGAAAAAAATAAAAGTATCAGTCTTAGCTCTAGAAGGGGCTAGTTGCTAAAAGGTCACCCACGTAGGTGGCATGAGATTGAATCCCAAGACAAGTTCTGGCCAGAAAAGACTATGGTGAGTTGTTCTGGTTCGCAACACTTTACGTATATTGTCAAACGCCAGTGCTGGGAAAGCCACGTGGCTGCGACTCCACAGGAAGAGGAGGACAGATGTCTGCACAGGCGACTCCCGTGCTTTCTCCATGGCTGACATTAACCAATGCTCACTCCATGTAATAAACTCCAACCATCAACACAACGGTTGTCAGTAAGTCATGCAACCCTTCCAGCAAATTTTCAAACTTGAGAGTCTTGCAGGAAATCTTCCTTCTGAATTTTTACACTTGGCCTTAACTCTTACACAGGCTGTTTGGGTCAAAGCCCTAAATTGCCTCACCCTTACCATGCTACACACATCAGTACCCAGAAACTTTTCAGTTTTCATTAATATTAAAAGAAAGACAATCAAGAAAAATATTTGGCCACCACTGGGAGCAATTTTTGCAAATGGCATAGAGAAAGGAATTATCTGAAAATAGAAGTTTTTGTGGACTGAAAAATATAGAACAAGAATTGAATTGATTACACTTAGGCAAAAAAAATAACCATATGATTCTTAAAGAATATACAGTGCTATGGTTTGAATGTCCCCTTCCCAACTCATGTTGAAATTTAATTGTCAATGTAAAGGTTTTGGGAGGTGGGGTGTTTAAGAAGTGATTAGGTCATGACAGCATCACCCTAATGAGTGAGTTAACGCCATTATCTGGGGAGTGGGTTACTTAATCAGGAATGTGCTTCTGATAAAAGGAATGAGTTCAGCCAGATTCCTCGGTCCAGCATGCTGCCCTGTCCTTCTTCCCTGTTATATCACAGCAATAAGACCTTGCTGGATACCAGTGCCAGGTTTGCTCCTGGACTTCTTAGCCCCTAGAGCCGTGAGCAAAACAAACTGTGGTATTCTGTTACAGAAGCAGAAAACAAGCTAAGCCTTCTAATCAAAATATCTTAAATAAGTCCAACTCAATGTATTAAAAACATTTATAATTAAAATGGTAACCTGAAAAATCTCAAAAAATGTCTAGCTTCCAAAAAAGTCTGAAACATAAAGGGGTTTCATAATTGAGTCATAGATACACGTTTATGGGGAAAATCGAAGACTAGATTGGGCTTTAAGCGACAGAGAACAAATTTTCCCGGCTGATTGATGAGGACCCAGGCTGTAGCTTGAGTTCACTAGTGATTATTTGAGAACACAGACTTCCTGGGATTGGATCTTCTGTACTTATAAATATAGAATCATGAGCTGCTCTGAGGTAGTCTGAACTCTATTCCAAATGACTCAGATAATACCTACTGGATAGTGGTTCAAGAATGATAAAAGATAGTCAAGGAGGTAAAATAAGTGGACATTTTTAACCTAGATAGAGGAATTTGTAGGTGGAGGGAAAGATAGTATCCTTCAAATATTTGAACAGTCACTATATAAAAACACAGACACCACTCTTTAGCAATAACGGGTAGAACCAGTCTCTGTGTGATGACCTCAGTGCCAGGAGACCCGCTAGTGGTCACAGCTGCCAAGGGGGATGGCCACTGGGCATTCTCTGGAGTGGGGAGTCTTTGTCTAAGCACATGCTGTGGCTTATGTGGGGGACACTCAAATATGGTGAAGTGGTTTTTAATTAAGTGAATTTTTCTATGAGTAGAATATGAATGTTTTAACACAATAACTAAGAAAATTACGTGAAGGCTATGTTAACCAGTTTGATGGAAGTGTTCTGGATTATTTATGAAAACACCACACTGTACCCCAGAAGTGCATTAATGTACACAGTCATCAAGCCTTCAGGTCAGTCTTCCTAGCTCAGGACAATGCAGGAGAGGTAGATGATTGATATGTGGGGAAGCGGCTGCCAGAAACACCCGCACATTTATAGAACTGCAGGTGATAAGATTGCCAGCAACACCTTGGCATCAAGGCTTGGCTCCCATCACTCTGAATCTGGGAGACTAGCCCTGACTTGGTCTTGTTTGGAAGTCGTGGGGAAGGACTCCAACCATTCTGTATAGGTCAGCTGTCTACACAGGAGCCAGTTGGTTCCTGGAGGACAGACCTGCATTTCAGAAAGGCGCCACAATTAGTTTCTATTCCACTCGGCTCCAATTGAATTAGGCAAAAACATTCACGGCTTATTTTAGGGAAAATTCTACCAAAACATATACACATTTTAAACACAAAAATTTAGGCACATAATGGAATAAGGGTCAGTTATCTAGAGGATTTACTTATTTAGGGCATTCTATTGTTTAATGATATGGATAGACATATATTAATCAAAAAATATTCCCATAGTTTTTTAGAAGTACTGGAGTATTAAATCATAAAACAATAACTAAGTGGCTACTGAAAACAAAGCACTTTTAGTTATGATTCAGGTCCTGGGGGGAGGCCAGTGGATAATACAGGAAGTTTCTCTGAGATATTTTTATAAAATATTCTAAGCATTGTTTTAGTCTCTAGCTCAATTCTTCTGAATTTTATAACTTGAGGTAAAAATGTATAATAGTACCCTGTTTCCCCGAAAATAAGACACTGTCTTATATTTGTTTTTTCTCAAGAAGACACATTAGGGCTTATTTTCAGGGGATGTCTTCCTTTTTGCTCCGAAATGAATGGCATGGCTATGCAGATACGCTGCATAGCCACGTCCATCACTAGGTCTTATTATTGGGGTAGGGCTTATACAAATGCATAGAAATCCTGCTAGGGTTTATTTTGGGGGTAGGTCTAATTTTGGGGGAAACACATTATTCCCCTTTTTTACTGAGCTAGAAGCTGAAATTTGGTAAGAGCCACACATGATAATGTGTGTTATCACTACAAAAGGTTTGAAAATGTCTGTTCCAGTGACACGGTTACGCTGATACAGTTCTCATCCAGCATACCGTTTACATGAAAATTCAAGCAGCTGCCACCACAGGGGAGTTTATACCAAAAGGAAATTGTTAAATATGAAATGTCAGGCCTAAAAGCTGATCTTGGACAGATTTAAAAAAACACACAGCAAATGGACTGCATTGTTGTCGGCTGAAGCTCATTTTCAGAAATCCCTGGCTCAGCACTAACGGGGACAGTCTGATCGGTCCCTCTGCAGAATACTAAGGGTCTTACAAAGAAAAGAAAATCTACGGCGATGAAACTGTGACTGGAAAATTTGATCCACATGGTTGTATTTTTAGATCTGTTCAAGATTGACCTCTGTTTGCAGATTTGCAAGCAATAGCTTAATGTAAAATTAGCCTATCTGTAGCATTTCTATATTTCATGGAGTCACGTTCTATATTACACCTTGTTTATTATATTCTGGAAAGTCAAAAATCCCTGTTATTAGCCATAAATATTTCTTCTTTTTAAGCCACGAAGTGTCAGGTAGCCTATTTTGCATACAATTTGTGTAGTATGTTTGGTGGAAATTTTGGTAGGAATTTAGGAAGGATAGAATAGCTATTTTGTTGCCTTCAAAATATCTGAAGTGTAAAAAGATGGGGAACAGATGGGAAAATTCTCACTGCTGGAACCCAAACAGAAAGATTTCTAATTTTTTTCATCAGTCTATGTGGAAAAAAAGGGTGACTTCTCTAAGTTTAAAACAGAAACAACCTTTCACAGGCATATCACGATTATCTCACTGGTAAGTGAGTAATGACACATATGCTAACATATAAATACACGTATCTGAATAAGCAGCGTGGTGACCAGCGGGAAAAGCTCTAGAGTGAAGCCATCACTTTGTCTCACACCCAGCTCGTCACCTCTATTAGTGGTAATTCAGTTGACAGTCATGTTGCCACGTGATATTCAAATGTCAAATGCACATCTCATTTTCAGCTAAGACTATGACATCATTCCTTGTCAAATGTCATAAAATATGGCGAGGGCTAGCTCTGATTAGATAAGGGACCTCATGCTGGTGTTAGTAAATCCACCCCAGGGATTGATTCCCAGGCCGAGGGAAATGGCAAAGTTATAATTGATGATGGTGCCAAGCCTAACAGGTTTCACATGGCCTTCAGGAGCGTGCAGGGACAGCCCCCAAAGCAAAAGAGTTAAGAGACATTCATTCAAGTGTCTGAAAATCATCGCTGAAAAAAAGATGAAAAATCTGAAAATTTTAAATATCCACCAGCAGGGAAGTTTGCTCAACTCACTGTAGGTCTCATGGTTTGTTGCTACGATAGGAATCAGATGAGATGTAAACCCTCAAGCATGTGCAGGAGTTTGCTTCGAGAGCAAGGCTCAGGAACCCGTGTGTTAAAGCCTCAGGCTGGGGTTAGTCTGGGCGCCATGAGTTCTGGCCATGTGACTCTCACAGTGCTTTCCAGTTCTCTGCACGTTGATCCTTCTACACAATTGTGATTACTGAGAAAGTTAAATAAAATTATGTAAGTAGGGCGGCGCCTGTGGCTCAAAGGAGTAGAGCACTGGCCCCGTACGCCAGAGGTATTGGGTTCAAACTCAGCCTGGCCAAAAACTAAAAAAAAAAAATGATGTAAGTAACCACGTGGTGACCAACATGCAGTGTTATTCAGCCTTTTCCTAGTTTCAGGGGATGTGCAGGACCTGCTTCGAGTGTCCTTCTAGATCAAGAAGCAGAGCCACAGGAGACTGGCTTGTCCGAGGTCACACAGCTAATAAGGGAGCAGGAGAATCAAGCCCAGGTCCCCGGACTTGAAACCCAGGATTCTGTAAGTGTCTGTGTAGGAAAAGCAACCCTGTAAATTAGACGATAATTAAGGAATGGCTATACTTGCAGAGGCGGAGTGAAATGGTGAATTGGTCCAATTACCTCAATAATTCAAGCCCAAAAATACCAAAACACTTTTATCTAGTATGTCTGAATGTTTCAAACCAAATATCTGAATGATTGCCCCCAATTATTCATATCATTTTGAATATACTTATAAATCTGATCTTTCTTGTTGGGGAGGGGATGGGGGTTGTCTCTGAATTGTGTCTCCACTCTTTCCAACATAAACAGAGAGTATCATTTTTCATTTTCCCCTTCTAATTTGTTTCAAGATCCAGTGGCTTTTTTATTAAAGTGAAGTTTGTGGATAAATGGGAAAATCTTTACTGAAATATGGTACTTCTAACTGTAATTTGGCTTGAATTAGGCTGCTTACAAGCTCAAGTGTACCACAGTGACAAGACATGGCCTTCTAGTGGGTGAGTGTTGGGGGTGGGCACAGCTGGAAACATGTTTTTAAATCCTTTTAGCTTTTATTCTACTTACAGAATTGAATTCTGATCCAGGAGAAAATGTTTCGACCCTGCTAAAAGGGGTTATATTCAAATCAGTTTGAGACAATTCTGATATCAAGAGTCGGTTAAAATTACAGTTATTTGAAACGAAAAGAAACCCACCGCTCTTTTTTCCCCCTGATCTTTATAAACCATATGCCTATTTCAAGGTAAAATTAAATTCTTCTGATTATATTTCCTTCGCTATAGCCCTGAACTGAACATACTCTTAGCATTAAAATAGAAATCAGTCACATTCAGGAAACAGCTAACAAAGGTTTTTTAAACTATGGAAATACACATCAATTAAAATAGATTGTGCATAGTTAAAATCTAGTGTCTGTACGAACAAAATCTGTCAGCCCACCATCATTTATGTTTTATAATAAATACAGTGCTTAGCAGAATGTGGGAGTAACATTACCACGGATTGACAAGCCCATTATACCCCGAGCAGGTACTCCCCAGAAAGCGGGCAAGCCAGTGTCTTTGTTCTCTGTGAAGTCTGCATTGTAGACTGATCCCCAGAGATGAGGAAGGAAGAGGGTGAGACACAATTAGGGCGCAGTTTAAAGGCTGTGCCCTGTGAAATGATGCAGGTATGTAAACTCCTCAGCACTGTCAGGTGCGCCCTTTCTTAGGGGGCTAGCAAATCCTCCGCCCCTCCAGTCAACTTCCTGGTCTTTGCTTTAAAACCTTCCAAACTGAAACGCAATGAAAGGTCCCCGGTGCCACACAATGGAGTGTGCACAAAAGCCAGTGGCATGGCCTCCCTGCGGGCGCTGGGCCCTGTGCATGTAACTCAGCCCGTGAGGTCTGCAGGCTCCGCGTACCTGGCTGCGTGTGAGATGGAGGAGGGGGCGCTTTACAGAAGAGATTATGGGACGCGCGCCCACGTAGAGAAACCTCGGAAACCCTCATAACTGGATATGAAATGAGGCCTAAGAAGCAGAAAGAGAAAACGAGAGGATAGAAAGAGGTTGGGTTACAACTTAATTTCGACTTTAAGGAAGGAAAAATGCCCACTATTCAACTCCCCTTGCTCTAAGGACAACCTGAGACCACTTTTTCATTCCTTAATCTAGAAAGGCTATAATACGAAGCAAATAAATTATAATGAGAAGAAAAAAAAACACAAAAGACCCCATTTGTTGGTAAGGTACTGATTAAAAGGTTTTCATTTTAATAGCCATCCTTTGCATGACTTTGGATCCAAAATTCTACTTCTAGGAATTTTTCCCAAAGAAATAATTATACATGTGCCCAGTGTGACTTAACTCTGAGACTACACGATGATGCCAACAAGAGTAAAAAAGGGAAACTGATTAGATATGATACACGTACATATACAATAGAATAAAATGCAACCATTAAAATGGCATTATTGAAAGTGCTAATTCGACCTGCACACAGTTTGTTAGTTCTTACTAGGACCTGGATTCCAGCCAGGCTGCTGTGCTGTACATTGGTATCTGCTTCCACCAATCTCATATTCTAGCAGGAAGACAAAAATGAAAATATTCATTTATACTTGAGATAAGTGTGATCCTGTAGTAAGCAGAAATAAAAACCAGCTTAGAGGACACGGTGCTTCTGACTTTGTTAAATACATATTGCAAATGCACATTCAAAGCTTATGTGTGTGACGTGTGTTTAATTCACATGCTATACCTAACTGCTAACTAACACTAGGAATGGCTAACACACTGCTAGCTACTGCCACATAACAAATCACCCCAAAACAACATCAGTCATCACTCTCACACACTCATCACTGCTCACGAGCCCAAGCCGTGCCTCACAAGGTCTGCACGGGCAGGGACAGCCTGCTGCACACATTGATAGGCCTGTCCTCCTCCTCGGGACACCGAGCTACCCCCAGCTCATTCCTCCCGTGGAAATGTCAGGTGTACGAGGGAGGGAGAGCAGAGGCTGGGGAGTCCTCCTCACGTCTAGGCTTAAAGATGTTCAGCCAAACAACATAGAAACCACAATATCACGTATCTGAGGGGTGGGATGATGTGTAACCTTCAGTTTCTTCTGATCCTTTTTCTAAAGTTTTAATAACAAAAATAGACTACTTTATAATCAAACCCCAACACAAAGATATCTCAGATGTCACACTGATCTCAATTTCCGTACCTGTTCCATGTCCCTTTCTTACAATTATTTGTATAGAAAGGAGACCAACTGGATAGAGAAGGCCCAATAATCGTGTTGTATGCTCCCTGGCCTTCCTTTCAACATAAACTCCGGCACACTGATACAATTAAAATGTTAGAGAATTATAAAGCGAATACTCTCCCTGTTTATTTACTATCTTCATTTAAGAAAAACCACACACTCGAAATAAAGAATCCCAGTTAGTTTATAAAGATAACAGTCTCCTTCAATCTGCTTTATTTTTGCATGTACACAAGTAAATCAGGACCAAATGTTTTGATATGCAGAAAACAAGGAGACGCCCGGAGTAGCTGGTGGTGTTTTCAAATCGGTTCGTCCTTCATCTCACAGTTTCCCTCGCAGAGTTGCAGAAAGGAAATGCTTTACATGCACACTTTTTTCTTTTCCTATTGACTGCCTTAGGAAGCCCCCACCTTTCTTTTTGTTTTAAATTGGTGCTCTGGTTAGATTGAGTGGTAGAAGTTTTAGTGAATCATTCTCCCAATTAGGCCACGCTATTAAAGACAAGTAACCTGAGATGGGAACTTCATATCTCTCGCACTTCCCCCCAGATGTCCCCTATTTACTTCTTTATTTTATTGCTTAATGACTGGATCTGAAGTAATTGCACCATTTGACAGATATTTATTTGTAAAATGTGATTCATTCAGTCAGACACTTTTAGAATGGCTTTCGTGCCAAGTGTTAAATTGTGTAGGCTGGAGTAGCTGTTTCAGAGGATGCAAACACGCATGTAAATTCCAGGCATCAAGCACAACTACTTTCGGCTCTTTTTTTATAAAAATATTCCAGTTGACAGAGAGTGCTAGTGAACAGACGGCAGGGACTGCTGGACTTTAATCAGCCACAATCACTGGCAGAGCTCAGAATTAATTTCCTAACCATGAATCACCTGCAGACAATGGATCACATTCTAGAGAATTCTGCCAAACAAAACAAGCCATCGTGCCCTGTGCAACTTCTGAGGACAGGGCCACGGAGACTCGCTTGACTAGAATACTTGAAGTCATGGAAAGAAAGGAGTACTAGGGAGTAAGGAAGGGGCTATCAAATAGGGCTGGTGACTTTCCACTGGCAAAGCAAGAAAACACTCCTTTCTGAAGTGGTCTATCTTTTGGTCAGATTCTGTTCCTAAATTCTAGCCATTGACAAAGTACAAAATTCCTTGCTAATAATTTTTGACTATGAAAAGTTCTACACAGTACACCCAGGACATCAGAACATTTCTAGCTATTCTTAAACCAAAAAGTTACAAAGTTTTTCTGTAGGCTCTGTTTCAAACACTGTCTCTCCTTGGACAGAAATGAAATGGAACAATTAAATAAATATTCAGGTAAATCAGCTGAAGAAATATTTTAGAATAAAATAGCCAAGTCATTTTTATACTTAAATTATTGGCATGATTGCCTTAATGCTCTAATTTCTCTTCCAGGTATAAAAAGAAAGGAACCACTAATTATCTTTACTTGTTTCTAGACCCCATGAAAATCTGAGAGTTTAGTTTCAAGACATGTGATAAAATATTTAGCATTTATGTATAGTATCATCAAAATAAAAATTGATCCCTCAAAATGGAAATATTTGCATTGTCTACTTTGAATCAAGTTAATTTCAAACTACACAAAGCAAACAATACACCACTGTGAATAACAGGAGGCCTTCACCAGCCCAGGATACCAGACATTCACTACTCCAATCATGTACGTTGTTACAATGCGCACAGAGACTGCTCCAATCATGTACACTGTTACAAAGAGCACAAAGAATGCTCCAATTATGTACACCATTACAAAGAACACAGAGACTGCTCCAATCATGCACACCTTTACAAAGAGCACAAAGAATGCTCCAATCATGCACACTGTTACAAAGAGCACAAAGAATGCTCCAATCATGTACACCGTTACAAAGAGCACAGAGAACCAGCATGTTCTTACTGAGGAAAAAGAGTGAATGATAAGAATTTCTGAATACCTTAGTAGACAAATATCAAAAACTCAAAGTGGCTTGACTGTAGTTTCTTTTCACTGATTAATCATCATAGTCAAATAAACTCGTCCTTACAAAGCCATACAAAAAAAAATGAAAGAAAGATTCACGTCACAAGGCACAGAATAAAATGGTCTTCCAGATTTTAGACCCTGGGAACAGGTGCTGTGAGCACCGCCTTGAGTCCCTGTGGCAGGTGAATGGAGCACCCAGCTGCGAGGTGGCGGCTGTGGACTCGCGCACCTGTTGTCACGCTGCCCGCGTCCTTCCTGCAAGCTGCGCTGTCCTGCAGCCTCCTGACCACCATCCCCGCTAGTGGCCTTGGTGCCTGGGCTTGCATAGCCCCTCCTGTCCATTGGTTGTGTTATTATCCTATGTGCCTGGAAAGGTCTGTGTCCGGCTCAAACAAACCCTCACCTTCCCAGAACTTTGTCCTCATCCCCAAGGACTTTATTTTTCTGTCTAGGGCCCTAGAGGCATCCAACACCAAGTTTTAAATCGTGAGCCTCCATCTTTACCTGGAATTGAGCTACCTTGTAAATGGCACATTCAGACTTTGACCCTGAATTCTTAACTCAGTCTGTTTCCCCATTATTTCTAAGTCTTCTTTAACCTCTTCTTTTTAAGCTGCTTTAACAAACTTTATGGACAGTGTGGCTGATTCCTACTACTGTTCTACACGGCGCTCCCGCAGCAAGCCCAGCAAAGACACCTGCTTTATAGAGCTGATGTTGGAAACGCTGCTGTGGCTTCACTCTGCCCATCCACTCTCCCCAGTGCTCCTTGAGCTGCAGTCCCATAATCCAGCAACTATTCTGTTTTTCACACACTAGCTCCCTTGCTTGTTAATCTTTCACCATCTGCTAGCAGAACCCCAAACGGGAAAGAATTCCATCGCCCCCTCCTTGGCACATTCGCCTCCATGACTGCGCATAATTTAGAGGGATCACAGGATGGCAGAGAGATAGATGCCACGGTGATTGTGGCCTCGACACTGCCCAGAAATCCTCCCTTCTGCTTGCTTAGCTCCTTTCTAGATCCCTTGGCTAATTAGATCAAACGCAAGGAAGTTTAACAATGTCAAGATCCAAAGTGAGAGCCCCGTGGACCCACAGATCCATCTCCACAGCAGAGATCCCTTATCTGTGGTTCCCTCTGCAGTTCCAACTACTCATGGTCAACAGCAGCTGGGAAATACTAAATGGAAAATTCCAGAAATGCAAAGCCTTTAAGTTCATGTACCCATTCTGAGCAGCTGTTAAGCTATCATGGTGTCCTACACATTTTGCCTGGGATAAAAATCCTCCCCGGTCAGCCGTACACACTCTTGGCCTTAGTTACTTACAACCATCTTGGTTACCAGGTCAGGAATGTATTATTTATGGGGTTAGTGACTGTGGTGTGAGGCGTCCACTGGGGTCTTGGGAAGTATCCCCCGTGGATAAAGGGAGACCACGTAACTCATGATGTGATTGACAATGAGGTGATTATTATCAATGTGGACATCCCAGCACCCTCTCCTCCTTAATCAGGGGTCTGAGGCTGAGGAAACAGAAAAGTTGCTGGGCCTTGGTTGTGGAGGAGCAACTAATTGGGTTTTTGTCAGAGTGGAACGTTTTGTTGAGTTGAACGTTTATCTATCTCTTATCTAACAGTCAGAGACTCAACTACTCTCACCCACCTCTCCTGCCCCTGCAGCACCTGCATCAGCGTCTGCTGCTGGGAGCTGGGTGGTTCTGCCTTCAGGGTCCTGAGGGAGGGAGGAGAAACTAGGACCCCAGGTAGAAGCCCTTCTTTAAGGAAACACCTGGCAGGTGCACGCATCCCCCCAGAGAGATGAGGCCCCAGCAGCGGCACTGGGAAATGTGGGCTGCTGCTGGGCTCTGGCTCAGAAGAGAGGGTGAGTGCTGGTGGACCCTGGAAGTCTCCACCACCTCACACGTGGGAGAGCTGATAGTTGGGAGCTCTAGACCTTTATCCCAGCGTCAGATTCAGCATTTACCTCCTTACTGGTCAGCTCCACGTCCCTCTCCCTCTTCTACCTTAAATCCCATCCCAGACTGAATTTCTAATCTTCCACATCCCATGATCCTTGCACTCCATTCCACAAACACCTTGTTTCTTTACCGCAGCAGTGGAAAGACCATGGAGTTCCCCCAAACAGAGAATCAGGCTTCATGCTTCACATCCCTGCTCCCATCACTGCCCCAGCCCTGAGCTCCCCCTGCCAGGACAGCTGGGTGATGCTTTGGTTTGTGGTTCTCTGTCCCTGGTCACTGCACTCACCAGTGCTACTGCCCTGTGTCTCCACCCTCCACTATTACCCCATCCAAACTTATAAATGCCTATCATTCTCTGAATGTATTTGATTTCTCAGTTTGGACAGCAAGAGTTCAGAGAGCACAGGCCATCAAATTATCTAAATCTACTAGGTGTGGTGACCAGCAAGAAGTCGGAGGGTGGGAGCTTTATCTACAACTTAACTCACGTCTCCCCACTCCTAACTGGAGAGATGATGAGCTCTTATTTTCTACTGATGTAGATGGCAAGGGATTCCTGTATTCTCCACAGCAATGCCTGTGAGCTTCCTAAAATACAAATGAGTTTACCACACTACCTTGTGTGCAGCTTGTCAATGGCTTCCCGTTGTACACAGAAAGAAATCTCTGCCTGTGGATTCTGGAGGACTCTGGGTCCATCACAGTAAGCTCCTGTTATTAATAAAGAGGCACATGGATGCTCTCTTCATGAAGCTAGCTGGACTTAGCCATGAATTTATTTGCAAAGGAATTTAGAGGTTTCCCAGTTCAGCATCAGTAATACACAAGTCCTCTTAAATTTCATTGTTAAAAACAATCACATTGTAACATTTCAAGCATAGCATTTATGTCTGCATTCAAGGGGTGCTGAAACCATGGTGCAGCAGCTGGCTTGTAATCTCAGGCCTTCAGGCTTTAATTAATTTAGAGGACAATTCATGTACAAGGGAGAAAGTCTCATCATGAAGTAGAATTTGCAGGGAGTGAGACACTGGGATGGAAAAAAGCAGTTCTCTCAGGGCCCCCACCAAATGACAGGTGTGTCTCCAAATGAAACAAAGGTCTCCCAGCCTCCTTCCCACAGTGCAGGAAGCCTCACGTTTCAGCTGACCCTGACTGAGGACCGAGTGCCACTCCTCCTGGGCAACCTCTGGTTTTGTGCGTGGAGACATCTGGAAAGTGGTCGGGGCATCTGGTGATGTGCGAGGATAATGCCTTCACCAGAGCCCCACTGCAGCAAGACTCAGAAGCTGCGCCCGCTTCGCACCAGCGTGGCCAGGCCAGAGACCAGACGCAGGCGCTGTCCTTCCCGAGTGAGCGGTTTCTCTCCAGCTCATTTGCTGTGTTTGTTACTCTTCTTGTTGCCCTGGTTTGTTTTGTTCATTTGAAAAGTCGGCGCTTTTAAAAAGCATGTTAGCAAGTTGTGTACACTTGAAGAAAAAGTTGAGAGGACATGGCGTAACGTCTGAAAGAGCCTCAGCTCTGAATGTTTCTGAAGATTTAAACATTCTCAGCCTTGCTCTGGATGAAGAATCTCGAGTCCCGGCAAACATCCATCAGCCGCCTTTCATCTTCCCCCACCTTCCTCTCCAATCACGTTGGAAACCATACCATTGCAGACTGCTTACTCCCCAGCGAATCCTGAGCTGTCCTGAAGCTCATTCTCTACCACCCTGAAGGTTTAAATACAACTCTGTTTTATTGGCACTGGTGGGCAATTCACTGGGGACGCTGACTATTCAGGAAACGTCTGCCTGCCACCGTGCGGGCCGGCTGATTCCTCTAAAATCTCAGAAGATCCCCTGTTGAAATGCTTTGTGCTGCAATGTTGATGATATGTCCAGTCTAATCAATCAATCAACAAATATTTATGTTAAATGCCTGCTCTATCCTGCTGCTGACATGACACTCCCCTCCACATGTGACAGTCTCCAAGCAAGGGTCAGGCTGAATCCTTACTTGCCCCGCTGTCACTTCTAATCCTCCCTAAATGGGGAAAAAAAAAAAAAAACAATCTCCAACCAGCAGCAGATTCTGAGCACCTAGGAGGCACCGGGTGACATCGTCATGGGCTCTGCTCCTCCAGTCTGGTGACATTCTCCCAGACAGGGCTCTTCTCCACCTCCTCTGCCCACCTAGTAACAGTTGGTTATATTAATACGGAACATTTGTACAGGATTGTGCAGCTGAGAAAGTGTTTTTATTCTTAATTGTGCCAAAAATGCTGAGAGTGGGCAAAGTCAACAACTTTTTATTCTCTTTATCTTTGTTACTAAAGTAAAAACTTTTTATTCTCTTCATCTTTCTTAAGTGGCAGGAAAGCCTGGTGTAAACGAAGCATGGAACTAGAAGACAGAGGCCTCGGTTGGAGACTCGCTCTACCAGCTGTGAGATCACCAGCAAGGGGCGAGGGCCTCTGTCTTTCCCTCTCTGCAGACGCAGACGGGGTGATAACAATGTCGGCATCAGCACAGCCGGGAGGACGCAGTGAGTTACACGTGCCAAGCTCCAAGAGAGGGCTGGACATGCGTCCAACACCACGGTGCTGGGTGCAGGTTATTATTCCCTGAGCTGCCCCCTCTCCTGCCCCCTCGTGATTTCACTGTTTCTCTGACCGTCTTTCTCGCTCTCCTCACACTCGTGTGTGCTCTATCTTGTCTCTCTTCTCTCTCTTTTTAACATAACAAGTTAAGTGTTTAAGTTCTTCACTCTTGTTTTTTGTAACAAGATTCATTCTTTTCATTAGTTACCTATCCCTGGGCAATCTCATCAAAATTCACACATTAGAAAACCAAGTTCATTTAAATATGTGCACGCAGGAGAGGAACACTCAGTTAAATTCAGGAACGGGGAGGGGAGAGGACTTGGGAAGCTCCCCCCAGCAGGTGCGATGTAGGGACGTGGCGCCCCTCCTGGGGGACGGTCACAACTGCAACTCAAACTTCACCTTACTAACGCAAATGAGGACACCTGCTCACGTGCGCCCTCAGATCACTCTGAAACAAATTAAAAAACAAAAACATCTTCAGTGACACACTCGCCTGTGCCCTCATATCTCTCTGAAATAAATTAAAAATCAAAAACATCTTCGGTGACACACTCCTCTCCTGACTCTTGACTGGCCTATCAACTGCCTCGCTCAACATGTCCACTCGGGTGTGTCAAATCTAACCTGAACTCAATCTTTCTCCCCAAACTGGTGAAACTCAGCTGTTCCCCTCTTGGTAAATACAGCCAGCGGTCAGTGAAGCTGGGGCCAATCTGGTCTCTCCTGTCACATTCAGCCCTAAGAGCCAAGGTCCTAAAGATGAGACTTTCCATATCTTTTTTCTTTTCTTTCTTTCAAAATATTAATTAAAGGGGTACATGTGCTGTGGTTTCGTTACACGCATATCTCGCCCTACATATAATGTTTAAGTCGGGCTTTTGGTGTGTCCATCACCAGAATAGCGTTCACTGAACCCAGCAGGGAAGTGTTACCTCTCCATCCCTGCTGCCTCCCCTTCCCTTGGCTTCTCATGTCCTTCCCATTGCTTTGTGCCCCTGGTACCCACCGACCAGCTCAGGCCTACTAGTGAGAACAGGGTATTTGGCTTCCATTCCTGAGGTGCTTTTTAGGATAATGGTCTCCAGGTTCATCCAAGTTGCTGCAGGGACAATACTTTGTCTTTGTGATGACTGAGTAGTATTCCATGGTGTGTGTGTGTGTGTACAAAATACACACACAGACACATGTTGTCAATCCACTCATGAATTGCTGGGCACCTGGGTAGATTCCACATCTTTGCAGTTGTGAGTTGTGCTGCAATGATGACTTCTTTTCCTTTGGGACACCTGGAGTGGGATTGCTGGATCAAATTGTTGGTCTGCAGTTAGAGACAGGGTCTTGCTATGTTGCCCAGGCTGGTCTTCAACACCTGGTCTGAAGCAGTCCTCCTGTGCTGGCCTCCCCCGTGTGGGACTGACGCACAAGAACCTCCCAGTCTAAAGCACCCTCATTCCGTCACTGTCTTAGGATTGCTGAGGCTGGAATTCCAGGGTCCTCTCTACACACAGACACTACTCCATGACCAAAATGTAACAAAATGATTTTATTTATTGCCTATGTCTTATTTATACTCTAAAGTATATCTAGTATTTGAAATTTTTTTCCCTAAAAAGAGGCTGTTTTAAATTATGATGACTACAGCTACACAGCCTCTACTGATTTTCTCCAAACCACAATAAGAAAACAGGCTAGAATTGTATTATTTTACCTTCAGAATGGGCAGAAATATTTCAAACTTCAGCTTTCTGAAGTCTTCCCAAATAAATAACAGCCTGGTTGGTTTTACTAAAAAATAAGAAGAAACTTACAGGCCATCCTTATTTTATGACTCTACCCCGGCCTTACTAACAAAACGAATTATGTCGTGACCTCGATGTTCAGATGTCAAAGATCCTAAATTTGCTGCAGATAAAAAATCAGATGACCTTTCCTGGGAATATTTTCCCTGTTATTCTTATATGACTTTTTTTTTTTTTTAAGGGATCTGGACAGTTCATTTGAATGGCCACAAGAGAGCAGTAAGAAATTAAAGCTTAGGAGGACAACTCACAGTCACACTCACATGTGTGCTCTTTGCTATTAGGAAAAATTGAAAGACAAACTTACTTATATTTGTTATTAACAGTATAGTGTAGAATTTCTTTCCTTTTCTTTTTTAAAAAGTAATTTAGGAAGGACAATATAAGTAGCATCTATAAATTAAGTATAAAGAACCTGACGTTAGGAGTTTTAGGAACCTTAACTTTATATGTGAAAATAAAAGAAAGTAATCACTGTGGGCAAGAGACATCTTCAGAGACCCCCCAGCACCTCCCACCCATCGCACATGGCAGGTACGTGACCCATTTTCAACATTATGGGGAAGAAGATCCCAGCCTCTTTTTTGAGAGCATGACCAATATTTTAAAATGTTAACCATTATTTTTTGATCTCTGCTTCTATTCTCTTGTGCTGAATTTAGCTACTGTTTTAAACAGTACCTGGGAACCAGACCCTTCTCCAAAGTCCATCCCTCTTTCCTTACGTGTCCCTGCCTTTTTTACACACACAAACTTTACCATTCTTTAACTGGGATGCTGGCTGCCATGAATTTTACAAAGTGAATTTAAAAATCATGAATCTGCCTAATCAGCAATAACCTTGACATAGGAGATGCCATTAGAAATCAGTCTTAAAAGAAAAAAAGATTAACAACCATTAGAAAAATGCACAACAGATGTAAAGAGCCAATGAACAAAATCAGAATCACAGACCATCAATATACTCGTACAAACCAAATTTGTTCATGCTTCACAGTAAACTAAGAAATGTAAGTCAAAATGGGATATTTTATATTAACAGGTAAGCACAGATTTAAAAACACTGCAATGTCCAGTGTGAGCAAGGGAGAAAACCCACTCACAAACACTCAGCCACATGTTAGGAAGACTTTCATGAGGGCAATTTGGAAACATATATTAAAAATTTTTTAAATATAAATTTCCTTTTACCTAACAATTTTACTGCTAGGCATTTATTCTAGACAAATATAAGTGAATAGTAAAAAAAAAAAAAATTAGAAACTAAGAACTTGAATTGTGTGAAGAATTGGTTGAAGTCTAGTCATACACACAGGTTATTATGAGAGCTCTTAAACTACTATAAACACATATTCATTGGCATTGAGAGCCTGTGGCACATTCTAACTTGAAATAAGGTTGAAAACATCGTAGATGGTATGATTTCACTTGGGAAGAAATTGCAAATGACTGTATAGAAGAATGTCCAGGAGACACACACCAAGACTGTGAGTATGTCTGGGCAATGATCTTGCCGATAATTTTTTTTCTTTTTTCTTTAGACACTCCTGAGCAGTTCATCGAGTTAGCTGCAGTGCACCGAGATGCTGGGGACAGTCCATTTAATTGATCAACTCTACTAACAAAGCCAGGGTTCCAAACATTGAGAGGGAAAAATCAGTGCTGAATCCCCCTGTTTTAATGCCACAAGGCGCCTCCCTGGGGGTCCTGGAATCTGAGGGTGGAGGAGGCTGAGGGGCAAAACTCCTTACAGTGTTTTTGGAACATCTTTCACAGAGTTTTAGGTATCATTGCACCACACCTGCACACATAGAATGGTGTTCTTGCTTCCTCCTTCCCGGGAGGTGAGAGGCCTCTTGTAAAGCAGGGACTTCCGTGTGTTTCCCCGCCCCACGCCCCTCCGCTCAGCACCTTCTTCTTTACCTTCCTGCCTGTGTACCATTCAAATGTCTTTGCTCTTTTTGGTTCCCCTTGGATTTTCTTAAAGTTCAAGCTTCTTCTCTTGCATTTTAACATATTCCTAAAAGACTTATAAAAACAAAAGGTGTGGAGTAGGAGGAGGGCACTGGTCAGGGAATAGCCCAGAAAGGGGAGAAGAGGGTCACAGTAAGAACTGGGAGACTCTCGGAAGTTTAAGGAACCTTCTCATGAGAGAAGGTGAAGTCCAGTGCAATGTGAACACCTCCTCTTTAAAGTCAGCCAGCGGGAAGACGGACACGCCCGTGCACCTGCTCATCATTTACGGCCATGCTCTCCCACTGCAGAAGCAGAGCCTCCTCCTGTGTCCAAGCCGTCCTGGGAGCCAAGCACCTGAGAACAGCCTCATGCTCTGGCTGTCAAGTTCACTTTCACTGGCTGCTGAGAGGATATTGTCAGATATGATGGATAAAGCAGAGGCATTTACTTCCTTTTCTGTTCCCATGTCTCCATGACATAACTTTTTTATTTTTCTAGGAAGGATAAAATATATTCCTGGGGGGAGGTGACATGACAGACCATCAGAGGATGGATAAGAAGTCTGTGATGAGGCAGGAAAGTCTCTTCAAGAAGATAAGGCAGCTTGCAGTTCTCAAGACAGAGCAGGAGGAGGCCACCGTGCCAGCAGTGTGGTGCCAACTATGAAGAGGGGTAAGGACTGAGGCCGAGAAATGCACAGCTCACACCAACTCACATCAGGAGCTCTCTCTCTGTCTGTCTGTTTCTTAGAGGCAGGGTCTCGCTCTGTCGCCCAGGATGAAGTGCATGGCACAATCATAGCTCACTGCAAACGCAAACTCCTGGCCTCCAGTGATCCTCCCTCCTTGGCCTCCCAAAGTGTTGGGATTAGAGGCCTGAGCTACGGGGGCCTGTCCCCCTCAGGCTTTTGATGTTAAAAAGAGGAGTGTGGATGTTGATCAGAGTGTGGTGAGAGGTCATTAGAGGGTTCCAACAGTCCGGAAGGAGAGTTCAGGATTCTCTGCGAGGACTGAACTGTAGGAAAACTAGAATTAAAAAAGAAACAACTCAGGATACGATTGCCTTGGTCAGGGGAACAAAGAGGGTGCCAGGAACCAGAGTCACTGCAATGCTGGGGAGGATGGGGCTTCTTCTGGTACATCTGAGGTCTGGTGCAGTCTTCCTCCAAATCACAACTACATTTTCTTTCTCAAAACACAGTTTCAATTAAAGTACAAACAGATGAGCCATGGCTTTACACTGGAAAACATTCTCATGTTCCGTTCTGTTCATTAGGACTCTCTTTTCCAACTCAAGAGTACACCACACCTTGAGATGTGGCTAACGCCGCCTTCAACCCTCCTCATCCAAACACATCCCCCTGCCCCACCCAAGACTCTCAGTGTCCCCATCCGTGCAGGCCAAGAAGGAAGAGGAAGGGTCAGTAAGTGCCTCATGGTACCACGGAAGATGAGGGGCGAGAAGGCTACCAGGACACAGGTACTGTCTGGATTACGATAACGCCATAATCAGAACCACACTGCTTTATAATGGGAGATGCCGGCTTCTAAGAACTGCGAAATGGAGATTTACCAACCACCTAATTATGCAGAGAAAATGTCAGACCGTGATAGCAGATTTTTGCACTCCTGTCTGCTGAAGAGCAGAGGTTGGGGCCGCTGCCCAGCGTGGATCACAAAGCTCACGTTTACCCCAGCTCCACATTTCAGTGAAGAGTTTTGATTAAATGTGCCAGATATTGTTCAAAACACAAAGAAGCCTGTTCATAAACACCAGGCTTTATACTGATCCAAAAGCACATGTTTATTTGTGTGGTCAGTGGCCTGCATATTTTAAAAATCATGTAAATAATAAAGTCAAACTACTTTATTTGGTTGTGAGTGAAATTCATGGCCCAATAATCAGACACATTTGTGGGCTGTTAGATCTGCACATATGCTATAGATGAGGGAAAGGTACTGTGCACACAGGGGAGAATTCAGAAAACCTTTTCAAAATCCACATATTCTTTTCTTGAAAATAAAAGAATCTCTTCTTTGCTTCGCAAATACAATTAGAAAAGAATCAATTTTTAAAAAATAATGACAATCACTATTCCTTAGCTACACTTCCAAGTAAGAATCACCAAAGCAGTTCCAGACCAATCATACCTGGAGTGGAAACCGTTTCTAACCATTAAATATAATTGGAATACTTGGACGATTTCTGAGGTTTCACCTTGGGAGGCAAAAAGTAGGCAAGTCTTTACTTTTAAAATGAGACAATAGTACTTCTCCCCCATTTGAACCCCCTAGAAAGAAAACTGAATTTGAAAAGGAGTCTTCAGTTTCGTGGAATAAAGTCTGCAATCTTAAGTAGTGTTTAGAATATGTCCTTGTGTCCTTGTGATGTGTTTAAATTTGTCTGTGACCAATGCATGGTCCCTCTGATTGAGTAAACTTCTCTGGGTACATCTCAGCTCTGCTGCCCATGCCACCTGCTGCCCGGAACAGAATCCGGCTCCCTGCAGAGACCAGAGCCCAGGGTGGAGTTGTCACAATTTTCAATTTTTGAAAAGTACTGAAAGAAGATGGACCTTCATCCTCTTCTGCTTGCCTTGAGGCAAAAGTAAAGCCCAGCTGAGGGCTCATTCCATCACTGATTTTTGGCTTTTAAAGTCACAGAAGTCTATTTTTATAGACTGTGTTTGTTTCCTCAGATAAAGCCAGAGAGAAGTTGAAACTGCCATATCAATACTAGAATCCCTTGCTGACTCTCAGCAAAGTGTGGCTGGTCACCTGTGTGGCCACCTCCTCTCTGTAGCACCAGCACTTTCTCCCAGAGCCTGGACGAGACCCGACCACAGAGCTCACCGGGTTGGCCCCCATTCCAGACAGATGAGAACTGGCCACGGAGATAAAACCTTTTTGCTCTTTCTGACCTCTGTGCAGATAGAAGTGAATGATTTTCACATGGAGAAAACACACAAAACAGCTTCTCTTTTGTGTCACACTCTCTTAAAAACCTGTGGAGGAAAGTGCTGAGGGGAATATCAGGACTTAAAAGTATAGAAGGCCACA
The DNA here is from genome assembly GCA_963575145.1 of Galago senegalensis. Taxonomy (NCBI): domain Eukaryota; kingdom Metazoa; phylum Chordata; class Mammalia; order Primates; family Galagidae; genus Galago; species Galago senegalensis. The sequence continues at coordinate 22,286 of CAUYTI010114043.1, forward strand.
GAGCCAAGACAAGGTAAAACGCCCCAAGAGGAAAAGAACTCAGCTCACAGGTGAGATTCTGGCATTGCTGATAGACAGAAGGCCCAGCCCAGATGAAACCTCTGACTTTGGTTTGAATCAGCTGCACATGGTGCTGGTGGTGGTTGTTTGTATCAGACTACTACAACATGAAAGCGTAAAACAGTGCCTTTGGTGAATTTATTTTTTTTACAGTTTTTGGGCAGGGCTGGGTTTGAACCCACCACCTTCAGCATATGGGGCCAGCACCCTACTCCTTTGAGCCATAGGAGCCACAGGCACCACCCACTTTTGGTAATTTTTAAAGAAAAGAAAGAAAAATTACAATATCAGGAATATGTTTTAAAAGCAAGTTCTAACTTGAACACTGCTTATTTGCAATCTTACAAGTAAATATAGATCCAGGTTAAAACAAGGCCAATATGTGAGAGTAAACTAGCAATTTTCATTAAGAAATCTGAACCCTAGTTAGAAATAATAGTTAAAATAATAGACTTCATTTTGGTATTTGGTAATACAAATTATTTTGATCTTCTCAATATCTTTTCAAAGCAGGTATTTCTATCAACCAGTCCCTCAAAATAGACTGGTTATAACCTCATGCTTTAAATAGAATCAAACACATATTCTGGTAGGAAGAGAGACTGATTTACAAATTTGGATATTTGCACTAAGTTGTATGAGACAGGAAGCTAGTTCTTTCCCAAATTTTAAAGTCTAATAATGTGCCCCCCATACACAATTAATGACAGGGTCAACATCATTAGTAATTGAGAAAAGTACTTGATATAAATAAAAATAAATTCTAATATAAAAGTTACTTTCAAGAAAGTATTATTTAATCTGTGTTACAGAATTATTTCCATAAGGCATTTTGTTCAGTATGATCCTTTATTTTATTTGAAAGATTAGGGTAATTTAGATTCATCTGACACCCAAATCCAGGGGTAAATATATTTATAAGTATTAACGGTATGTCAGTCCAGAGCTTTGAACAATAGTTCCTGTCATGAAAAGGGGCTGGAGCAAAACCCATTTAAATCAGTTGAAGATGAATGGTTGTGCTTATACAATCCCCAGTTATCTACGTTCCAAATAAGATCTTGAAGAATATTCCGTTTTATTCGAATGTTTATCCCCATACTGTTTTGATTATTTTCCTTTTTCCATTACTACATTCACACTTTTAACCTGGAAATTATGAGTAATAAATAACTTGCTTCTAGATGCCTGTTCAACTTTGGGACTGTGAATGGCCAACCTGGATGACGGCTGGTTTTGCATTTATGGCCAACCATCTGCAAAGACCCCTGCCCTAACCCTGAGCCAGGATAAGAGACATTTGTGAAATGAACAAAGGGGGGAAAAATCCAAGAAGCAATAACCTGTCTTGTTTTTGTACTTTCTTTGTGAATAGAGGACAGTTTTCCTAAAGATCCAAAGTTTAGATTTACTTTTAAACACACAAAAATCAGATTTTAGAATAGACCCCAGGAGTTCAACTCTGTCTCTCACTATTGAGTCATACATAGTGTCTGCAGGAACTGGAAAGAGTCTTTATATTTGCTGTGTCTGTGTTTTAAGTCTTCTAAATTTTCTTTCCAAAACTAATGGAAGCATACAAATGTTACATTGTGAATTTACACAATGGTGTGGGCTAACCCGAAATAAATAATATGACTATTGTTACTGTGATTTAAAAAAAAAAAAAAAAAAAAAACTTTTTTCCCTTAGCAGCTGCTCTAATTTTGGTTCTGAAACATTATTTCTATGCTCATCCATGGATTATTTAGAATTCCTTAGTTTATGACTCTTCTGCTGGTCGCAGACTGTCCTGGGAGGAGAGGATGAAACCCACGTGAGGTTGAATTCCACAGGGGTCACCTGGGCATGTGGAGTTCTCCGCAGACGCTTTCACTTTCCAGGTTGGCCGGGTTGCTTAAGAAAGTGAGCACGTGGTTCGCTGGAGTTTTAATACAAAGCATTGTAAAAGGAGAATGTGGGCAGGTGCACTATAATGGTGGGAAATTACAGAATACTTTTGCATACGCGCCTTGTACCTAGAGACAGAAAAGGCTTCAGTTTTTATCTAAGAGTCATTAAGGACGATCAAGCTCTCCCAAAAGTTTCCCACCTGTGTTTTCATATCGATGAAATTTTATTTTAGTATCTTTTAAAAAATATCCAACATCTGGTTTAGAAAATTGTTCTGTGTATGATACACAACAATCTCATATTCTTCAGCAAAGAAAAAGGTGTTAAAGCCTCACTAACTGCCCAAAGGTAACGTGAAAATGTTAACCAGTGTTGGCTATTTCTGACGAACATGCCCACCTAGAGCCAATGTCGTGGGTAAGATCTCGCAGTACATGGGGGCAGGTGACCTCCTTTGGGTGAATGGCACTCAGAAGCTTGTGATGCAGTCTGTCTTTCCACAACAAACCAGCTTCCTGTGCTTGCTCTGGTCTTCCCAAACTTGCTTATGCCCCGTCACAGTTTCACAGTTTCAGTCCTCTCGCTGCTCAGCTCAGGCCTCAAGGAACAAGCAGATTTTTCTATTTGACTTGAATTTTCATCCAAATGATTTGCATTCTAGAGACACAATCCCGCTTTTCACAATAAGATCTGGCAACATTCAACTGTGGGGTTCAGCTGCAGATGCCAAAACGTAAGGTGCTGTGATAGACTTTTATAGTGTCTGGTGGAAAAACTCGTAAGTGGAGTTCTTTCACCATCAACTTTCTCACGTTAAAAGCGTCGATTTTTAAAAATAAACTCAGGTTTATGGAAGAATCATCAAACAAAAAGGCAGAGTTCCTGAGGGCAGTGCGTCTCAGTTAAGACACATTTTTACAGTTTGCTTCTCTTCCAAACGTTTGATCATTTACTGTGTTTGAGAGATTTAAAACTTTCTCTTCTGAGGATTTTTGCATTCTCCAATAAATGTTGTTTATTAAAAAACTGTAAACACATCTAACTGAATACATAAAATTGCCATCTAAGAATATAGCCTAAATTAATCATTTTCAAAAATATTCAAAGACTACATAAGCTGATAGTTTTTCAGCTTCTTAGTAAGAAAACAGGCTTTAGAAATCTATCCTGATAGTTCAGCTATGAAAATGATACTCTGGATATATTTTAAGAATAACACATCAGCTTCCTCAATTTCAGATGTCAATAACATATAATAATATACAACATTTTAGAACGTTATCAGAAATAAAATACATACGTTTTATTTTAGAATTTTCATTGTCAATAATTTGTATTAAAATTTTTATGTCTTAAAAAATTTTAAGGAATTCCATGTGACTCTTTGAAATTGATTTTTTTTATAACCATGAATTTTTTAAAAGCACATGGATGGCCTAACAGCTTTGAAAATAATTTTAAGAAGGTTTGTACCTTTATACTTTATTATTGTCAATAGTATTCAAATTACTTAAAATTTGGAACTGTTAAACTAAGAAATTAATACTTAGGTGTTTTAGTATCAATTTATTAAAAGAAAAAAATTTGTAGCCCTTTCAGTTACAGAATAAAATAGTATGATATCCTTAGAGGAATGAGGGGTAGGGGAGAAATAATCTCCCCTTGTCCCAGGATAAAAAGGACAAAATATATTTTTCTAAACTAGTTTGAAATCTTTTCTCAAGAGCTGGCACATTCTTTACAATATATAGTTTTCAGCTGTTGGTTTGTTTGTTTGGGGGACAGGATATAGTAGTAACTTCCTACAATTTTAGTTCATTTGAAAAATACGCTTATTCTAAAAGTCTTAATGGCCAGAGATAAAACTAAGAATCAAAGACACAAATAACAGGAACTTTTGAAATTATATATACTTTTTGAAAGACCACTTTGCTTATTTTTCCCAAATGCCTGTGCCAATGAGATAGAACCCATGATAAATAAAATATATCTCCTAATACCTATCATATATTGCATAGGTAGCAGTTAGTCCCTGGTGCAATATTCTTCAGTTTTTCTAAATTATTTGGAAACACTTTCTAATGTCAAGGAATAGCTCATTTATTTATATTTTGATTAGGCAATGTTTTAAAAATGATAATGCACTTTTGACTAAGAAACTGCTTTAGTAAAATTATGTGATTTGTGACTAATATTATGTGCTTTTGTTTTTAAAGGAAAAAATACAGTTACATTCACCCCTGGGATGTATTTATAGAGTGTTTTTATTGTTGAGTTTTGCTTTTAGAGCTTTAGGAACATTTGAGAACAATGATCAGTGGGGTGTAATGGTATTGTTAGTGGAGTCCTTTCTATTGAATTTTCAAGATGTTGTAAAGTGAGATTATGTGAGCAGAACCTCTGGACACTCTTTCCCATCATTGTGTTGGTATCAATCGCTGACTTCCACCATTTCTCCTGCATTAAATAGAAACTCTGGTTCCCACTGCCTTCATTGGACGGCTTATAATACACGGCAGGGCTGATAACCCTACCGAGGCAGAGCACTGTGACCTCACGAAAGGTTTCTGCAGCTCCAGGAACGTCTCTACAGAAGACCCGAGAAGGTGCAGGGTGCCATCTGCTTTCGTTTCTTATTTTGAAACAGTTACTTCTCTCCCCAGGCAGATCTGGCCCAGAGAAACAGTGTGAAACTCTTTGTCCCTCTCAGCTTCAGCCGGGTTGGGCAGCCATTCTGCTGACAGAGCAACTTCGCCGGACGCCGACACTAAGGCCTCCCCGCCCAAGGTGTGCCCCGTGGGCCCCGACGGCATCTGCGGGCTGCCAGGGCACCCGCCCGGTTTGCAGCTGGCAGGGCGCACGCAGCAAGGCTGGAAACCCAACTGTGTTTGAAGAGGAGGTGTCGACCCCTGGCTCTACCCCTGCAGTCATCTATAACTATGGAATAAGCTTTTTCACATTTACTTCTCAGTTGCCCACACGCAAAAAAATAAAATGAAGTTTAATAATCAGTCACTGACTCTCCCGTCTCAGGCCTTTTGGGGACCAGATATAAAGCATCACTCATCGGCTGTTTCTATGTTGGCGAGGCTGTTGGTGGGGTCTGGCTGCAGAGACCACAGCCACAGCTAATTGTTGACATTTAAATACTTTGTGACTTTCTTACCATCCCTACTATTCATGGGCAATCACCTATCCCCAGAGAGACAGAGATCACATGACCTGCATTCCTTACTCCCTGGACTAATGAATCTTAAGAAAGTTTGTATCTCAAAGTAGCCTGGGAAAATGCCTTGTCAGCAGAGAACCGCTACCCATAACGGACGTTTTTGAAACACCTTTGCAGCTCTCACTGACTGTCCTTCTATATGGACTCCTCTTCCAAAGCCACCCGTGTGCTCCTTGGTTTAGATATAGGGGTCCTCAAGCTTTTTAAATGGGCGGGGGGAGTTTACTGTCCCTCAGACCATTGGAGGGCCAGACTATAGTTTAAAAGGACAGGCAGTGACGGCAAAAACACCTGGCGGGCTGGATAAATGTCCTCAGCAGTCCGCATGTGTCCCACAGGCCATAGTTTGAGGACGCCTGGAAGCTCAGACCCTGCCTCACTCTCGTGCACTGCTTAGCATGTTCTCAGGAGTCCCAGTTCTTCTAACATTCTTCTCTTGATATTTCACATTTCATCTTGATAGGAAAATATCTCCTAGCTCACCTTGAGAAAGACCATACGGTAACGTACACGTAGCTGCTAACAACTCAGCAGTACCTCTCGCCTTGAAGAGCGTTTTTGTTGTACCAGGTGACAGTATCTTAATACCAAGAATTTATTTTTAATGGTATTTTTTTATTATTATAAACAAATTTAATGACCAAATGATAGACTGGTCAAAAACGTGCATCACCAAGGGCTGATCCCTGTACTAGGAAAGAACTCTCGCAAGCACCTAAGACTTGACAAACAGTTCTTTTTTTTTTTTTAAGAGACAGAGTCTCAT